>CAJNOQ010000247.1:0-59809 GCA_905250885.1 Didymodactylos carnosus
GAAGATAATTTCTTATTACTCGAACGGTTTGACGAATAATAATTCAACAGAGAAAATCAAAACATTTTTTTAAAAAAGGTGTCTTGAAGGTAAACATGATTACTTGGTGTGTAAATTTGATATGTAACCTATCATACTTGATATTGTTTTAGGCCCTTATTATTGTGGTGTTGGTGCACGCATGTTGGTGTCATCAACGCATGTTGATCAGCAGCAAGTTTCATTGCTTCTTCACATTTGTATCGAAGATTTGTTTCTAAGAAAGAAAAACATACAGTCTGATCAGAGAAATACAGTTCAACTAACACAAGCTCTAACTCCCCTAATAATTGTGCATAAAGGTTTTTAGCCTTTTATAATGTACAAAAATTTGATCAAACTTTTATACAAATACGTGACATTTCATAGAACGTAATAGAAACTAAATGTAAGCCAATTATTCTGAATAGAACTCCGCACAATCATTGAGAACGGTTTAACCAAATACAAATTTAATCGAGGCTCGTGTAGAAGAAGAGGAGTAAATTTGCATTAGAGACCGATTTTTGACCCTAAACTTACACGCCTTACGTATTATGTCTAAAGATCTACGTCATTTCCAACCGTTAATAGCATGACCGAAAAGAGACAAACTCTGAAATCTGTAAATTGATAATGACAACAAGACGTATTCATATTTGTGTAAAAATTAAAAATCGAGTAGACTGACTTTTGCATTTTTTCACAAAGGTCCGAATTTTCAACAAAAAAAAGCGAACCTCACCGTAAAATAGCTGTGCTTCGCTGACTACTAACAAACAACTTATTAAACTCATATCGTAGGTAGAGTAGAGTCTTGGCTATATTTCGGTAAAAAGAAATTTTATCTCTCTTATCATTAGATCAGGAGCTTAGATCAGGAATGCTTGAGATATGTGCTTGACTTTCTTGTCTCATGCGCTTGAGTTTCTTGAGGTATGCACAGATATTTCTCCCCTCATGTGCATACTTCAAGTAACTCAAGCGTATGAGAGAAGAAAGTCAAGCACATACCTCAAGAAACTCATGTGCATAGCTTAAGAAAGTCATGCATTATCGATTTCCCGCTTTATAAATAGCTCTAGCTTCGTTTTTTAGACTCGATTACACCATGTTTTACTCGGACTTTTCTTCGAGAACATGATACAATCAGTTTTTTAGTCTTTCTCGACCATCTGGCACTCTCACTATGCCATAGTCTTTATCTACAAAGGAAAATAAGTCATTTACAATGGAAAGTTCATGACAGTTCAAAGCGAATACACAGCAATTTTGACTTTCTACTATTCACTCCACTCTCTGAAATCTTCATGTTATCTTTTGTTACATTGTTGAATGTAATTTTTCGATAATGTGAGATGTGTTTGTTCGAGAAAAATGTTCCTCTCAGATTGACTAAGTTCGCTCCGCGTAGTATTTCTCAGTTTTGATTTGACATGTGACTGAAATTTGATCTCAAAATAAAAGTGAGAAAGATTGATGACTTTAAAGGTACGCCTGTGAGTTTACTGATAAGGTAGCGTTTACCGTATGTGAAGCAAACATTCACACTTGGACTTCCAGAGAAGCGTATCCGTAAATATTAGACGCTAATATCAGTTCGTTGCTAGAGCCAATCTAGCATCATGTGAATGAGGCGGTATCGCTTCTCTATAAAAAAAATTCCAGCGCTGCACTGGTAAAAATCAGTGCGCATAGCATGCCATCGGTCACTGGCACTGGCTGGCACCCATGCCAAATCAATCAAATTCGGCGTGCGCTCCAACGTCATTACACTCTAAGCATCTATACGGAACGAGGATTGGTTCACGAATTAATTCTTTTCCTCCTAGATCCTAGGATCAAAGTAGAAATTATTTTTTTGATAGATAGCTGAGTGTGTCTAGATTGGGAATAGGTACTGTTTACAAATATAATTCGCCGTAATGAAATAAAATGTTTTTTTCTCCAAGGTCGCTAGTATTTAGGCTATTTTTTGCTCACATATTTTCCCTAAAACTGAGCACTTGAAACAAAAAATTTTACACCATTAGATAATCTGTCCATCGAAGTATATGTGACACTATTTAAATCTTGAAAAAGCTCACTTTCAATTTTCCACCAAATGTCCGCCTGGATGCCCACTGTGTGCCACGCACTCACAGAAACTCATGAGTAAATAAATACCTCGTTGCAAGTGCATTCACTACTGTAATATTTTTGAAAGATAAATAGTGTGTTATCATACATGATTCCTTCAACTTGATATATAAAGGTGAGCGTTTATTTCTAACTATACATCTTAGCAACAATATCAGATCATTGGGAAAATTAAATTAACAAGATTTTACAGAACGAGTTGAGGCTAATTTTTTTATATGAGACGAATCGAGATGACACTATAACAAGAAAATAAAACCGAACATATTACTGTATAAATGGTTTTACAGGAAATCTTCACAAAAGTGAACATATTCAGATCGTAGCAGAAAAGTTGGCTGATAATCAAATCCATAGATAATGCGTTTTTACTATCTCTGTGCTATTTGGCGTATATTCGATATTTTTATATAAGTTTAATTTGGATGAACATCAAATAATATTTATTAATTTTTGTTGAGATTCTGTATAAGAATAAGGATTCCTTATTTCTAATTATCAAATAATATGTATTAAAGCTCGACTAATACTATGATATACACTCTCATTAATGTGTTAATTTGACAATGAAGTAGTAGCATAGTATTGTTTTTTTAAACAAACTTCCTGTCGCATTTATGCGCCTACAATTTTGTGAAAGGTAAAGTTCAGAAAAAAGCAAAAGAAGAGAAGATAATGATTGATATTACACAACGACAACGTGATTGAAATTTAACAAGGCTAGCATAATGTGATTTACAAACAAATGTACACACCAAGTAATCATGTTTACCTTCAAGACACCTTTTTTAAAAAAATGTTTTGATTTTCTCTGTTGAATTATTATTCGTCAAACCGTTCGAGTAATAAGAAATTATCTTCAAAAAAACAACAACAGAATGGATGAAAGAATGCAGGGAGTTAATGAAAGAATGTATTCTCAATGTTTTTCAGATCAAAATGAATTCTATGTATGAGAGAAACGTAACTTTCTGGTACAATCGATAAAAAAAATTTGAATGGTACGTTGTGTTCCCCTGTCTTTGCCGAGTATCCTATAAAAATTTCCCAACTGCCAGACTCATACTGGCTGAGTTAGGAGGAAGACAATTTTCAGTTTTTGCCATAGAGAATTTTTGGCAGGATTTTGCTAGAAAAAGGGTTGAAATAGATGTATTCTACATCGTTCGACAGAAAATGATTCGAGCAGTACAGTGGGACTGTGAGCAAATGTGTCAAGCCGAAAAACCGCAGAAAATTTTTTTCATTCTTCAGTGTTAAAATCTAAAAAGTTCGAATTTCGTTATGTGATTCTACTTTCAGAATTAGCCATTATTTTAACAAAGACTATAGATTTTAGAGCTCCAAAAATTAGGTAGTTAAACTCGCCGCAGTCTGAGGAGTCGACTGGTGTACGGTATTGATGATTTTCGTTTAGCTTTGACCAAAAATCTCACGAAAAATGGTTGGTCTACATTTAGTTAAAAACAAAAGTCGGTCTACATTTTCCCCTATAATGTAAAAATAGTAAGGAACAAAATGAGGATTCGATCTGAAATTACTTTTGCTAGTACAACTTTTGATGCTCTATCTAGTGTAGAAGTTTCATCGAGAACGAATGCATGCTTCATTAGTTCTGAGCAAAACAAGTTGCAAAAAGTCAGTCTACATTTAGAGCGGAAATTGACTTCTGCAAGAATGAAAGCTGTTTTTATCTCTACCAAATCATGCAAACTGGATTTCTTTTTAAATAGAGTTGTAGACTGACGTCTGATCTACAATTTAGTCACTCCAAAAATTTCTTCAGTGGCGGACTTTTGGAAAAAAACTGTAAGAAAAGGTCGGTCTACAGAAAACGGAAAAGATGCTTGTAAAATGATTATATCTAAAGAACAACAAAAAAAAGTAAACACAGTTGAACACTAGCCATATGGCTAGATTCACAATTCAATTCTCCACAGGATGCACTGCTTTCCTTTTCGTTTTACATCTTTTTATATAATCAAAAATTCAGTTTTCAGATCATGAGTCATCAGAAAATTAAGTAATTTCAACTTTCGAGTCCCACAACTTTGCGACGAAAGGACGTATCGAGTAGAAAACTTTTGTGGAAGTGGGCAAAGCACAGGAAAAAATTTGCTCAAGCGAGCCGCTTGTAACCTGAGTTATTATAGAAACATATCTAAACAAGTGATTGTACTAGAAAGTTACGTTTCTCTCCTATGTATTTCAATGTTATAGTTGTGTCATGTCTAAAAATCATCCAATTTTCTCATATGTCGATATAAAAGAACAATTCGATACATGTTCTACGTTATACAGCTCATTCATTTGAGTAATATAGATATATACACATGTCTTGAATGCAATTTATTCGTTTTTACGTATTTTTTTTAGCTATATGGTATGATCCTGTCATCAAAGAAAGAAGAAAAAGAGTTTGAAAATAAAGTATGATTTCACAAACATTATCGCATGCACAAAAATTTTCTTTTTTTGTGTTCGAGGATTTTTTTTTTTTTTGGGATAATAAATAAAGATCAGTAGAGAAGAGTTGCCATCTAGTTACGTCTATTTACCCGTCTAATACATCAACAAGAATATAAAAAAAAGACTGTTGAGTATGAGAAAAAAAAAGAAAGAAAAGAAGAAAAAAAACGAAAAGAAAAAAATGGTCAGCTTTTTTTTCGTCAGAATCGATCTCATACTACCAATTTATTTTTATCTGATATTTTTTAGTCTAAGATAAATAATTGGTAGCTGATTGAGCATGGTTTGTAATCTTGACAGATTCATGTACCATTTTTTTCTTTACTCTTTCTTCTTCATTTCGAGCAAGTTATATCTTATACTATCTATTATCATTATTATTATTATATATTACATAATTTTTTGCGAGTATGACAAAAGAGAAAAATAGGCAAGCTATCATAATTTTTAAGATATTAGACAGAACAATGTTTCGTGTTTAACAAATTCGCATGTCAAATGTCGGTTGAGTTGAAAAACGTTCATTGATTTTTTTATTCTATCGACCAATAAATATATCTAACACGATTAGACTAAATGCGAATGAATAAAAAAAATATGGATAGATAGATAGATAGATATCGGAAGTTTTTTTGTATTAAATTAGTTTAGTCTGTTATCATTATTGAATACACTTTATGTGGGCACAAATGGCAATAATTCTCTTTTTTTTTCTCTTATGTACGCTTATATTATAGATTGTATATATATAGACTATATATAACAGGAAAAAGGCTAGTTTTTTTTATACAAGAAGAAAATTAGAAATGTTTTGTTGTAATAGGAGCGACAATGGTGTATAGAGAATATAATAAAAAAACCACTTCATCATTCTTTATCACAAAACTACATACTCAAAAACGTTAAAAAAATTTGGCAGGTAATTTCTCTTATTCATTCAAACTTGATATCTCGAATGAAATATTGTACGTTTTTGTTTTTTTATAATTACGTCTCTATTACTAATCATTCTTACAATTGTTTAAGTAAAAAAACAATCCTATAAAAGTTTGGATAATGGTTTATTGACTGACTCATTAGAGAAATTTTTTAGTTTTTTCACAATCTTTCTCTTTCACTATGTTACTCAGTTTGGATATTAATAGAACTAGCTGTCAAACTTGATTGTAGGAGAGACGATAAGCGCATCAAAACTTTTGAATGGAATATTTTATTCAATCTTTATTAAAAAAACTATTTCTTTTTTTGGTATTCCATTTTATTATGACTTTTCAAATAGATTCAATAGATGTGAGCAAGTGATTATAACAGTGATTCCTATATGCGGATTGAAGAAGGATGAAACGATTCTCTCACTCCAATATATACAATCTATGTGAAATTTCTATATTAGAAATTTCTTCATTCATTTATTTACTTCCATTTGACATAATTCGATTATATTTTTCTATTTAATTTCTAATCAATTGCTAGTGAACATGTGTAAATTGTTCATATTCTAATTATGTTTAATTTATTATTTTACATTTTTAATTTTAATATTCTATCAAAGTAAAAAAAGAGTTCTACCATGATAATTAGTAATTAATGAAATCTATTTTCATGATATAATTGAGAGTGAGCACTATTTTGTCATTATCTCACATCTTCAGTAAAAAGCTCGACTTTTGTTCAGGTTATATGCAAAGACTATCTACTATATTTTCTTTTTTATCTATTTTTATAACGTGCACTTCTTTATACTTTTTATTTCAGGTTATTTGTCAAACATGGGAAACTCTATAAATGGACCATTAATACCTCCATCGTTTAAAAGCAAGAACAATGGCACTGATGTACCCTTCAAAAGATCTACGAGTCTTCGTGAACAGAAAAGTACTCGTGCTCATGCAATTCCAACTGGAGAAATTGTTGATATTCGAATGTTACGCCTAAAACGTAATATCACGCAGTTATCAACTAATAACCAACATCAAGAAACTACTGAAGCGACAGCAAATGGCATTAATAAATTAGTTAACCAAACATCTGAATGTATCACCGATGAAGAAAAGCTAAAAAAACAATTGGATTACATTCATTCATGTGCTCGTCGTGATAAAGGACTTCTAGGTAAGACATTGTCTTTTTTCTCTAATTAAAACAATTTGTTCTCAAGTTAAACATGCTGTGAAGTGTGATATCTATCTTCCTTCTAAACTGCTAGTAGGATGAAAAGCTCCTTCATGAAAAATCTAAGTCTAATCGATGACCTTTATTCTTGTTTGACATTTCTTTTTATAAGGTATGATGACCGAAAATGTTCAAAGCAAACATATATTTTCTCACAATCAACCAGAGAATACTCACGAGATACTACGTACTCCTGACGATTTCAATATGCTTTACAAGGAATTTTATATTAAAACATTCGATAATGAGTACATTCATTGTTATTATATTCAGCAATCATCAAAAGAAGATGAATTTAAACAAAAAGATACACTGTTATATCTACACGGTGCTGGCGGTAATTTATCGCATCGTTTAGAAGTTATTAGACTGTTTTACGATAATTTGGGATGCAATTGTTTAATTATTGATTATCGAGGTTTTGGATTGAGTACGGGATGTCCTAGTGAGGTTGGACTTTATATAGACGCTCAGGCTGCATACGATTATTTAACCATTAAAGAAAATATTCCACCGGAAAAAATAATCGTTTTGGGAACAAGTTTAGGAGCAAGTGTGGCAATTCAATTGGTTAGCGATGTAGAAAATCGAGTAAAATGTGCTATATTTGAAAATCCGTTTATTTCCGTTCCGGAGATAGCACGACATTTTTTACCATATGCAAAAAACGTTTTGTCCATTTCAAAATCCGTTGGTTTCGTTTATCTCTTTGATTCTTTATCAAAAGTACCAAAAATCAAATGTCCATGTATATATCTCGTCGGATTATTAGATAACGTTGTTCCCACTTATATGTCAAGTGTTTTATACAATGAGACGCGTAATGCAAAACACAGACAACTGTACACGTATGAATACGGTCGACATAATGATTTACCAATTATGACATCCTATTTCGATAATATTCACACTTTTTTAAACGATATCGACGAGAAACCAACACCAATAAATTCAAAGTAGAAAATCTTGATTATTCGATGCAGTGTAAACTTACCAGTTGTGTTGTAATTACTTTGGTTTTTCATTTCTATTTATTTCATATTCTGGACTTGAAAAAAAAAATAAAGAGAATAAAGTATTCAAGTCCAGATTTAAAAAAGTATATGTTCAAACGCACAACAGCGAAAAAAATTTGAGCTTAGTACTCTTGATATGTCCGAGTTATAAGTGGAAACATGGACTCCTTCACTAGTTCTAAAAAGTTTTTTTTTGTTTAAATGACCAAAGCATCGAGATGGTTTTTAATACATATAAACACATTCGATCGATCTGGTAGAACCGAATTTTCTTTAATCAATTTTTATAGACATTTTGAGTAAAAACCCTTTAAAAAACGCTTCATTATTAGAAAAGATTAAAATTTCGACTTTCTCTTTCAACAAATAGTTTATAGTGCTGCTTTCATTAAAAAATGAATTAGAAAAACTCGAAAAACAAGTAGTATATGAGTTATTATGTGAACTCTCGTAAAAGATATATCTTATGGTGACATTGTCCACATCTGGTCACAACAGAACAATTACGCAGATATAAGGAAATAACAAAGGTACTTACCATATATGACAGCGAACAATGGCATGTGCGAAAAGCGATTTCTCATCACTCGTTAAGTTCCTAATAACATAAAGATACAGACGATGGCATCATACAAGGATGATGACTTCGTTGTAGAGAAAGGAACACAACACATCTAGTATAGTGCCCTCTATAACATAATTTTTTTGTTCTAAAATAAATTTCTTCGATTCTGTGTTAGTATAGACGTGGTGGCTGCACCATTTTTTGTACGATAAATCGATATGTGTGAATTTCGCTGTGTATTTCTCTATTTGATAACGCAAGATATCTAGTCAAAAGCATATGAGTAGTTTCTCTGTAGCATGAAAAGGCGTATACGAAATTCAGTTAAAATTAATGGATAAGATCACAAAACGAATAATATCAGTTATCATTTAATGACGATCGCATGACATCCCATTGTGATTTACTGATCATCCACGACAGAAACGAGAATTCTCTATTTATAACCTATAGAGCGACTAATAACATCTAAATCAAGTGCATTGTGCAAACAAAAAACTTTAATATATATTTTTTTCTCAATTGTATAACATAGAAAAAAAAGGAAAAGAATGGTTTCCAACGTAGTATGTGTTTTCATCGTTTTTTTCAACAGCATCCTCTTCTAAAAGTGTGTGTAGATTATACTTTAAAACACAATTCATTAATATCATCTTTATTACTTCTCTCTTTTTCTCTCTTTTTTTTCGGAAACGCTCATATTTGACATTTTCGACTTTTAAACCACAAACAAATCTATATTTTCGTTCTACGCTATACATGGATTGCAAACGGTAAAATTGAACATACAACAGCTAACCTTTATCTATCCACTTACTCTATCTGCCACAAGCCAAATGCACACATACATATGAGAGCTACTTTTACTTTCATTTCCTTTATTTTTATTTTCAGTAATTTTCTCTCTCATTTTTTTTTTCTTTTTTTTTCTGTTTTTTGTTCAGATTTATTATTGTTTCACTAATATTCTTTCCGTTATTATTTCTACGTTTTTATTACTTTTGAAAGGATTGTTCTCCTATCTGTCATCCGTAAGTGATCATATATTGTTTAACTGAAGTGAAATCAAGACGCACGATGTATATATTATCTTTATCTTTTACCACAGCGCGTGTTATGAACTGAAACTTATACGATGCTCGAGAATAATTACAGAGTTAAGAGACAAGAAAAACACACAGACAGGATACTTAACGATAATTATAGGTATTCAACACATTGTTCAAGACTCATCTCTTGATTGTAGCCTACAGAATATGTATTGGGAATAAACATTATAATGTTCGGTTCGACTTTGAAATAAATCATTGTAAGACATGACCGATATAAAAGTTTATCAAGATTTTTAAAGGGTATACGAGTTATGTTAATTCATAGATATTCTTCTATGAAAAGTAAGTTTCTCACTTTAAAAAGTTTCTTACACCTATCTTACTTGAATGATAGGACTTGTATGTTGGAGATTATACTACCATTCGTTCAAAAAATTCTTTTGATATAACTATTTTGAGCACTATAAATGAATGAGCTCTCTCAGAACGAAGAGAGGATGGACACTGATAATATAGCAGTGCGAATTAGAAAAAATTTCAGAGAAACAGTTTTATGACATTTTAGTTTTTTAATTTTAGTCGATTTTCTAACCAAGTTACTTTTTTCTTTTCTTTTTTTTTAAACTTTAATTCTCATCTCTCCAGTCTAATGGCGACTAAAATCGGGTCACCCCATTGCATCTGTGCTCAAAGGTACCGAGATACCGAGCATTCGATAGCTTGCCCCAGTCTATCACGTGACCGCTTTTGCTGAGATTCGAACTCTGTAGCTTTCAAGTACATTGTCTGCCCTCTAGCCAACTGAACCACGCTGCTCGTTACTTTACTATTGCAAATTAATTTGGAAGACCTACCTATAAATATCAATTCAAGTAATCAACATCCTTGTGTTTTGGTAGCAACTAAACATGTTGATACTCTTAAAAAATCGTAAGCGACTTCAGTGAGTGAAACACTGACTCATCATTATCAACACATTGAAAAATATATCATACCAGTTCGGTTCAATATCTGTCAGTAACCACTTTCTTGTTAAGAATAAAAATTATAGCACATCATCGCCCTGACAATACTCTTCTATTATGCATCATAGAAAACTGGAAAGTATAGTAAAATTTTTTTTTTCTCAACCAGAAACAATTTTTAAAAACAAGATAGATCAGTTTGTGTACCATTTTCTTTTTCAGAATCTGTTAAAAAATGTTTAAACAATGATACAGCTACTGTTGTAATTATCTATCTAGTGCATTACAACTGAACATGAAGGTGATTATTGACAGATATTGAACGGAATTGGTACGATATATTTTTCAATATGTTGACAATGATGAGTCAGTGTTTCACTCGTCAAAGTCGTGTACAATTTGTTAAGAGTATCAACGTGTTTAGTTGCTGTCAAAACACAAGGATGTTGATTACTTGAATCGATATTTACAAGTATGTCTTTCAAAATAACTTGTCTAGAATAAAAACTAAAACTTTGAAAAGAACTAATGTTAGGAATTTGTTTTTCTTTTGTGAAAAACATACGAACGAAGAAGTGGAAAAAGAAGAAAAATGTTTATCGATGTAGTAATGAAGAAGACTATTATTGATATAATTTGGTGGTTTGAGGAAACAATAGTGAATCTTCTAATGGCCAAGAAATTTCTGTAATAAAGGTCATTCAATTATTAGAAGAAAAAAAAACTGAATATTACTTGAATCACTATCATAAAACTTGTTGAAAAGACCTTCTATAGAATGTATCATGCTCAGATTGTATTTATTATTTACAGTGTATAACAAAGAGAGATGAATGCATTTTTATTTATTTCATTTTTAGTTTTAAAGTATTGCTCTACACATCTTACAACTAATTTACCATGAAAGGAACTATCTTTGTCGATAATATTTACATAAAAATACAAAAGTGTTTTCAAGAATAATTCTTCTTTTCTTTTCTCTTTTTCCCCTTGCTTCCACAAACATAAAATGCTAACGGAGTACCATTTATCCAGAATTCTTTTTCTTCTTTTTTTTTCCTCTTCTATTATTGTCTGTCTCTCTGATTGTTGGCATATAAAAAGTGTGTAAAAAAAAAAAAAAAAAAAAAAAAAAAAAAGAAAAATTAAAAATGCGAAAAATTTAAAAATTATAAAATAAAATTTTTAAAAAAATAAAATTATATAATTAATGTTTTAATTATTTNGCAAGCTATCGAATGCTCGGTATCTCGGTACCTTTGAGCACAGATGCAATGGGGTGACCCGATTTTAGTCGCCATTAGACTGGAGAGATGAGAATTAAAGTTTAAAAAAAAAGAAAAAAAAAAAAACTAAGAAGAAATATTACAAATGCGATAAATTTCAGAAGTATAAGATATCATTATTAACAACATGAAATTAGATCATTAATGAGTTAATTCTATTAAACAATGAGAAGAACTTCAACTAATTTGTTCAGTCTAAGTTAGAGACAAAAACGATATTTTTTAACATAATGGGATGATGTTAATTGTTCGTATAAAAATCGCTTCTAGACAACACTTAGTTTAACAGTAAATTATTTGTCAATTCACTTAACAATCTTTTAACTTTCATTCGATGTGATATTCACGCGTAAATGAATCAATAATTAAATTTTAAATAAATTATTTATAGTGCAATATTCAATAATATTGATCGCTGCTACTATAAAGAAGAACTATAGAGGTCGATCAACATTGTTTTATTTTTTTCTCTCTTTATTATTATTATTTTTTTCTTCTCTATTTTATCATACGATTTCCTTTCATAGAATTGATTTAATTAGAAGATACTAAATATTTTTTGTCAAGTATAAACAGGCACATTTAATTTCCAAGTATGTAATTAAACCACTGCCCTATATATCTTTTTTCCTATCATATGTATATCTACCTTTGCAATTCTTTGAATATTATTCTTATGAATATTATTATTCAAAATCTAATTAGAAACTTAAATCTTTTTTCTATTATTTTTCTATTTTTAGAATATTCTAGTTGATGACAAACAAAATATACATATTACTACCATGATTATAAAAGAAGAAAATGTTAATTGTTATCTCTATTTTATTAATATTTGCATTCATTTTTTTATCTAGTAATAAAATTAATTGTAAAACTTTGTCTACTAATACTATGATATTATCATCAAAATTACGACGATCATCAGAATATTATCCTTTATATGTCGAATTACGAAATAAAATTCATCGTGAAAAATATAATCATAACGTAAACAGATATAAAAAACATAAAATAATTCATAAAAGATTTACTGATGAAAATTTAATTTTTTATAATGATATCAACGATTTGGATGTGTTACCAAATGTAAATATAACAAATAACAAAACACTTTATCAACACAATATTTTTGATAATGATCCAAATATACCTTTTGCACATATTCGTCATGAAAAAGATCCAGGTAAGATATACAAGGTTGTGATATATCTATGATTCTGAGACTATAATCTAGTGTATAATAAATGAATAAACATTTCAACTACTCTATTATAAGATATATTTTCAAATTTAGAAAAATATAAATTCTATTTCAGAATTTCTTTAAGGATTAAAAATTTTTTTGTGTAAAATTATATTTTCTTACACACTTATTCCGATGGCTGTATATTCTTATCACAGTAAAAAATACATTTTTTTAGGCGTATAAGATACGCAGATGTTAAGATTTGTCTCTATACGTGTGGGATTCGTAGTCATGTAAGTATTTCATATGAGTATCTCAGGCGTTTTTCATGACTGACGAGAAAGAAAAACTTCACTAGAGTACTCTTTCTTCTCAGATGATTTAACCATTAGCAATCATAGGTTCCTTATGCATTTTGTGTTTTTTACGTTTAAAAAAAGAAAAATTTCTCTTATTTGTATGCGTGCGTGCATACAGATTGTCTATTGAATCACTGATATCATGAGCTTTAATTTCAAGTGTATTGTCTCTCTGATGTATATTTTCGTTTCTCTTTTAGTCTTAACTCGTACTCAAACTCGTGCTATTATAACTGTTATCATCGTCATTGGTGTATTTATTATTGTAATAACCATATTCAAATTAAAGTAAGTTATATCTTTTTTTTGTGTAAAATTTGTATAAAATAAACGATTTAAGTCGTTTATATCGTCTAATTAGAAAATTCGATAATAGCGTTCACATTTTCTTGCGTGATGTATACTCTATAAAAAAAAAAGCAAAAAAAACAACATGCTCGAGAAAAACTGTTTCCTGTTAAATTCATTGTTTTTAAATAACTGATATTTGAAATTAAAGTCAAACTAAATCTTTTGAAGCTTTCTTTCCCACTGATCAAAAGTTCATTATAACTTAAAATTTTTCTATTAATTGAGATTATAGCGACAAAAGTGACAGAGGTCCTACAACTGAATAATGGAAAAAAATGAATTATTGTTACTACCATACAAGTCTGTTATTTTACGATGTCTAGTCGAGTTCAGTTTTAATTATCACATGTCAAATGTTCTATTTTATCAGTCTCGTTTTCTTAGAAAAACAGATGTTTTGTCACATTTAAAAATTGATCGGAACGCGAATGACTTGAAGGAGGAGGGATCCATGTAAATTTTCCTTAAACTCTCTCTATTTGTAGGGAGTACTTCAAAGTAGATGTTCTGAAGTTTTTTTTCTTACTGACATTATTTAGCTGAGAAAAAAGTTAATTACTGAAAACACGGTTAAATTTTTGAGCGCGGGACTATTATTAAAAAATTTCGTGTCCGTGCTCGATTCAACAAAAACCTTGATACTTGCCTACATCGACAGAGAGATGTATGGAGAATATTTACTACGAGGAAATATGTAAAAATTTTGTTCTTTCCTTCCTGTTATTGACTAATTAACGTGAATTTAGCCTATGGTACCATTTTAAAGTCTCAGTTGCAAAATAACAACTCAACAAAAAATTTCAAGCAATATCTCATCTGATTTCATGGGCTACAAGATAGATGACCTTAGAAGTTTTAGAATTCATTTTGGGCTGTTCAGTAAGTCTCATTTCTTTCCCGACCAAAGAATTGCTCGGGCTTTATGAGCACATGAATTTTTTCACACCTATTTACAGACTTTGGGTGTTTGATTCTAGTCAAAGGCAATTTCAAATTTCCAGATATGGGAAGATTTTCTTCTACAATCTTCTAAAAACTGGAAGAGTTTGAGAAAAAATTCAAAACTTGAAAATATCGCTGGTTTTTAGCGAAGAGGAGATTTTCACCCTGCAGCGTACGGCTCGTTTCGTCCGAACCAAGCATTTTGGATGGAAACTCTGAACACAAAAGTTGAATTCCGGAGTCTCTCGCGAGAGCTTTTTTAGAAAAACATTTTCCTCGGATTCAAAATTGAAAGACGCAAAATTTGAAAATGTGAAAAAAAAGTAAAATTTATTTTAAAAATTTACAAAAAACAAATTTGAAAGAATTTCTCGTGCGAGACTCCGAAAGTCGATTTTGAACAACTTTTGTACTCAGAGTTTTGGTCTAAAATGCTTGATTCAAGTAAAACTAGTCGCAAGGCTTTCTTTAAAATACGCTTAGCTCTGAAATCCAATTTGGAAGGTAAAAGTTAAATTACCCAGGTCGAACGATACGGTCCATATACGGACGGTCTACTGGACGCAGGAATACGGACCGTAACATCATTTAAATAGGGCCGTATACGGCCGTATTTTCACAATATACGGCCCGTAAACGGTACCGTTTCTGGGCACAGGAATACGGGGTCGTATACTGTGAAAATACGGCCGTATACGGCCCTATTTAAATGATGTTACGGTCCGTATTCCTGGGTCCAGTAGACGGTCCGTAACGGTTATCCGTTTTGCGCGATCTGGGTTTCTACGTCAAAACTCCATCAGATAATTATGTTAAGTTTTCTTCCTTATACAATTTAAAGTCCTCTATCGAACTACGTTAGAATCAACTCTTCATATCTATAACTGAAGTTTCTAATGACATTTTAAAAATGAAGTAAAAAGCTTCAAAAAAACATTAAAACTTTTTTTATTAAAAACTTTAACTCTGTAAAGCGAAAAAATCTTTCAAACATATACTTCGAAATGTCCTCTACAATCTGGTAAAAAACAGAACGAGTAGGGATGCTTCTTAAAAAAGAGAGAGAGAGTATCTTAATTGTAAAATACTATTTCCTTAATGTAAAATGCTTTTTGTTATTATTGAATAAATTAAATATTAATTTAATTTTTTTTTGTTGTTGTTGAAAATGATTGCATGAGTTAAAACAATCTAAAACAGTATGAAGTGGATAAATGATTACTTTATTTAATGTTTTCATGTTTCTCATAAACATATGAATATCATAAATATATTTTATTCTAAGTCGCGACTAAATAGCTCTATAACATAGTAACATTAAAAGAAAGGTAAGATTAACGATCATGATCACATTGTTCATCATTTTTTATTAATATTTTTTTGCTTATCTATAATAACAACGTATAGTTATCGTTTTATGATATCCGATGTAATTGCATGATCATTTTCTTTTCCCCTATAATTAGTATTGATAAAAAAAACTTTTATGTTTTTTTATAAGATCTAAATAAAATTCATATATATATATATTGTTGACATGCATATACGCCTATATTTACAGTAAGTAAATAACCACTGATTGTTCTTTATTAGTTTATTAAATTAACGTATTATGGAAACCTGTAAAAAACAACTCTCGCATATTTGTGTTTGTGTGTAAGTAGATATATATATATATATTTTTCTTTTTGTTTCTTTTACTAATATAGACTAATAAAAGTTTGATAGATTAAAAAAAAAATACCATCATCACACAAGTGTTTAACACTTTTAAAATAAAAACAAAGTTGTTTTCAGATTATCAAAGAGGCAAAATACAGAAATACAAAAATAAAATGAA
Organism: Didymodactylos carnosus; assembly: GCA_905250885.1. NCBI lineage: Eukaryota > Metazoa > Rotifera > Eurotatoria > Philodinida > Philodinidae > Didymodactylos > Didymodactylos carnosus. Next base: position 16,364 of record CAJNOQ010000247.1, read on the forward strand.
TACTGTATCCACATTGGTTTCTATATTTAATTCTATTTTTAAAATCCTTCATGAATTTGCTTTTCGAATTTAATATGAAGTCAAATATTGTTCATTGTATTCATTTTTTATTTCTATATCATTATTATCAATCTAAACTTTTCTATGATTATTAATTAATTTCATTTTAATCCTTTATCCTTCATGTAGAAATGTTCCAGAAACTAAATGAAGCATCAAATGCAAAACCTTTCAAGGTATTATTTGTAGTAAATCAATTAAAGTTAAATGATGGCAAAAATTTCACAAGAAATAGGTATGGAGGAGATCGTGAAAAAGAGTATGGCCACTGGAGTGACCGTTGGAGGGAGGGTGAAGAGAGAAAATCGAAAAATAATTTTTAACAAATACATCAAAAAACATAGACTTTTTTCTTAGAAAAATAAAATTTTACCGTGAATTTAACTTCTCACTGCTTATACCATTCAAATAAAGAAAACAGATTGCATGTTTATGAAACTACTAGGCTGTTTGTAAGAAAAAAAATTGGATTTTTCAAGTTATTCCGCCCCCCCCCCTCTCCTATCCCAATAGTCACTGAAGTGACCAAATCACTATCTACAAAGGTGAATGCACCCGCTCGATCTGATCATACTATTAGTATATTGAGCAGATCAGTGCTCTATTCTGATGGTAGTTCTTTTGGAACTTCTATGGAGGATAAAGGGTTAACTATAGACGTGTTGCTATTGTTTGTTTTTCTGACGTGTTTCTCTGTTTATACATGATGAAATCATTAATAATCATGTCAATTTACTGAATTTGTTTTTATATCTTAATAACATGTGTGAAGAATAATTCTTGTAACGTAACACTCTCTATTCTATAGTCTAAAATCATTAGGTTAAAAAGCTTTTATGTAAAAGAGAAAAAAATTCAAATTTTAATGGTGCAATGAATATTTATTTTTATTTTGATAATAATTATGTTTGATTTATATTATCACATATACTAGATGTACTATATAGAAAGAAAGATCAAAAGTTCTTTACCATAGTTTAATTAACTAAATCAAATATGTCATCTATTTTATTATGGATATTTTTAAATATATTATCAATCTGAGAATTTGACAAAGAATATATATTAAGCTGATGCCACATAAACTATTGTTTAGTTCATTGACTAATAAAGAAGACATAAAGAAAGAAAATTGTTTTATAATCCCTGCATAATAATTTTTATATAAAAAAAACATTGAATATTCTAATGGTGATTTCGTTTAGTTGTATATATGTTATGGAGTAAGTACAGAATTAGAATCTACAGAATCACTAGCGAATTAGTAGATTCTCTAATTCATCAATAAAAGTACTGAATGAACGTTTGAACTTCTCTCATAATGGATGTGGGCGAGATAGATAGTGAGAGTGAATAAAATAAAAATATTTCACTTATCAAGTAATATAAGAAATCGAAAATTTTTAAATTAAAAAGTTAATTGTTTCAACTTCGATACTGATCTAGATGCTCTCAATAAATATTTGTGTAAGAAACAATACTGAATAAAAAGAGATTATATTAAACTACAAAGAGTTGATTTACAACTTCAAGGTATAGAAGTTAAAAAATTGTTTTTATTCAATTTTATATAGCAAAATTTAAAGTTCATTTTGTACTTTCTCCATAACATTTATATTACCTTTTTCTTCAATTGAATTCGAGAATCTTATTGCTTAGTTATTCTGTTTTTTCTTTAGAAATTTTTGTCGTGAACAAGAACCAAAATCAGTTGAAATTCCACAAAGAACATCAGTTTACAGTGATACAAGTTCACGGCACAATAGCGTTGGAGTAAGTTCAAAAAAAAAATTTTTTTTTTTTTTATTTAGAAATCAACAAGAAATAGAACTGTTTAATTTCCATCACCATAATGAATTTAATGATCAAATAGATGTTTTAAAATATTGTCCAATCATATATAATGTATAATTTCGTAAGAGATATCTCAGAAAATATGTGTTCGATTTGTCTTTATCATTACGTATAACTGAACTGATTTTGAGAATATAAATTATCTACTCATTTCTAATAAACAACGACAAAATAAAAAAGCAGAATTCCTTTGGTTAAAAATATGCCAATTTAAAACAGCATTGATGCACGAAAAGAAAAGTTATGTGAAATGTGAAAACTCGCCGTAAAAATATATTTGTTTTATTGAAGAGACATATACATTCAATTTACCATCCTTCCGTTTTCCTCCTCTATTCTTTTTTTCTTTTAATGTTTAACGATTTCCTTATTTATCGTAGATATATGTTGTAAAAGAAGAAATAATGTAAATCGGTTGATGCCATAAGAAGGAACATTGTGGTTGTGATTTTCTTTATGATACTTATGGTACATGTTCTTTTCTGACTATTAAGCGTTTTTTTTTTTATACTGTTTATATAGTTATAGTGATGATAAAATGATTATAAAATGATTTTTTTATTTTAAAAACGACTTCTTCATTCAAACTCAGCTGGTTTTACACGTTAATTGTCACTACTACTATAATAAGAGCGAAGGAAAAATTGATAGCCCAAAGCGAGAAGAAGATATAAAAGTACTACTACTCATCTATATAGAATAAGAAAATAGCACAGAAAAACATTTAAAATTACTTGGATGAAAAACACAAGAAAATATGAGTATTCTTATAATATAAGAAGGTATCGTATCGTTTCTCTTATATTCAAATACCTTACATAGTAAAAATGAGAGTTAAGTTTTTTTTGTTGATAATTATGTAATTCTATGATATTTTCTTATATATTGTTATGCAAAGAGTTTAAAAAACTACTAGGAACAGAAATAGTTAGATAGAAGATGAAAATTAAGTAAATTCTCAAGTGAATAGAACAGAAACAATCTTTTTTTAGGAAAATTTCATATCTAAATCCCTCTGTTTATATCTCTTTCTATCTAGATCTGGTTAGTGTATTTTTTTTTCTCTCTCTTGTAAGTACAACTCTCTACGATCAGTTTATATTATAGTAGTAGTTTATATTAGTAATAGATAACTTTATATTATTTATCTCTATCCATATGGAGCGTGACTTGTCTCATTGTTGTTTTCCTTTCTCTTTTTCCTCTCTATAATCGTTAATGAGACTCTACCGCCTATTCTAGGCTTGTTGTTTCTGTCAAGATAATCTCTCTTCTCTTTTCTTTTGATAAAAATCTTTTAGTTCTATTCTATAGATCTAGTTGCGCTCTCTAGTCAGATATATGATCATTATAAATAATGATTTATAGATCTGTTTTATACCATATAATTGTGGTATGCGTCGTCGTCTCTCACTTATTTTTTATAATTAAGTAGTACTATTAAACACGTTGCGCATTTACACTTAAGTATTCATCATAAAGAACAACAACAAGAAAAATTAGTAAGTGGGTGTTTCCATCCTGGTCCTCCCGCTTTGTATACAACTTCAAGTTGGCAACATTTAACTATGTCTGTCTTGTAGAACACGTCGAGTTACCAATATTTTTATGTTTTTTTTTTCGAAAATAAAGAACGCTGCTTTTGAGACCCATGGTTCTTAAAAGTTGTTCGTTTTCCATTAGAGAACTCACGAAAGCTCGATTTTTCGTTTTACTATATGTTTTAAAATTTTTTCAAATTATCCATTCAATAGACCACAAAAAGTTGTACTCATAAATTTTCAAGGTTATACACCCCAGATCGAGGACAAACGAAAATGGGAAAAAGTGGCACTTTTCCGATAGCTACAAGCAGCGACGTACCCAGCACTAGGTCAAAAGTGGGTCATGACCCATCCCTTAGAAATTTTGTTTTCTTTAATTGAAAGTAGAAAAAAATACTTTGACTGAAATCAAAAATAAAAATGTTACACAAGAATTTTTTTCTTTGACCAAAAAAATAAGTTTGACCCGTCCCTTACTGGAATCCTGGGTACATCGCTGGCTACAAGTCGATCAAAAATTATTTAAATGTCAAGTATTCTATAGCCAAAGTGTAGCGTAAACCTTCTTCTTTCCAGCTGCAAAAGAATTAGCCTTTTACTGTTTTAGCTTTTTAAGTTTTAGACTCCAGAAGAAGGTCCAGCTTCCAAATGTTTCGAACTTGAGAGTCGGTTCCTTTGAAAACTGACCTTCAGAATTTCTTGAAACTTTCTTTCTAAACTGCACTGACTTAGTGCCACAAAAGTTTCCATATCTCCTTCGTACAAACGACCACTGGTAGGAGAGACTCAGTCGACAGCTAGGACCTAAGTTCCATATTTGTGAGAAAATATAGCGAGTTTTCCTTAGTGAATTTGGGAAAACTTAACTTAAAATATTTTTACAGAAAACTACTATCATAAAAAAATTCAGTATCGAAACTTAGCTATAGTTTTTGAAAAATAATAGAAAAAATTTGAATATTACACGCACAAAAATGCATGCAAGTAGGTCAGTGTTGTTTTGTTTTGATTCTTTGTGTTAATTTTTGTTTTGATGGTTTTGTGCTGATTATTGAAAAGTATCTTTTTTCAGATAAAATCTTTTATTTATATTAAATTATACATCTTCTGAGAATCTTAGTTTATTGAAATAGGTTAACGTTCAATATTTAATTTTTCTCTACTCTCTTACTAAATGTTTTTCTCTTTCTTTTCTGGAAATAAAGTACCAAGAGAATATTCTCTTTGTCTTGTTTTTTATTATTGTCACTTATCAGATAATGTTTGACTATAAACTCGAAAGAAAACATACTGCTGTTATTATATGTAGAAGTATTTGATTATTCTATATGTATATTGTAACTTTGGCTCATTCCACATATTAATTGCTTCATCTCATTATATAACTACTTCCACTATTATCATAATAGATGAGAAACCAGCTTCTTTTCTTCGTTGTTATCATTGTTTTTAGCTTTGTCTGGTTAGTTCATCAACAATAATTGTTCATTGACAGATGTTACGCAGCTTTCCAACAGGTCATTTGTCTTCTCTCTTTTGTGACTTGTGAGGTTAGCTAATGCACAAAATTATCTATCAAATTTTTGAATATTGAATAAAACCCCTATGATGTTTCATTTTCTCTGTACGAAATTGAACTTAAAAAAGTTGTTGAAATAACAAGTGCTACTACTATAAAAGAGTCGACTGTTTTTGGTAGTAAAGAGTTATTTCATAGTTAGTGTTACCCTGTCCATCATCCTCTTATTCTTGGCATTTCTATATGAAAAAAAAGAAAAATAATTTTCTTTTTTTTGTATACATATATAAAATCAGTTGTCATAATTTTCATCCTGGGAAATATAGAGTGTTTATGTAATAACAACTCATGATAGCTTTGGCGAACTAGTAAGGACAACAATATAGATTTTATCACACAATAAATATTATGAAGACATGGATGCTGTGTAAGACACATTTAATTACTAAGAGGTATTTCGTCGTTGAAGCGAGTTATAAGTGTTATTGTACACTTATGCACATGGCGTGACTCTTAAATTACCAAGGTCATCGAACAATTAACTAAAGTGTCATCCGACTAGGACAATAATTTTGTACAGGAAATAAAATATGTTCAATTAAAAATTTTGTTGGTAAATGCTCTTTGATTTGTCTCATCTATTTATCGGCAAATATATTCATTTTTTAATTGAATTAATCAATATTTTTTACGTCAAAATCAGTTTTCATATATATATCATTTATACTATAAGAGAGAAATTTCTAAGCAAAGTTCTATCTAGAGGAAAATATTATTGTTTTCTAAGTATTTTTCTTCTCTTCTGTCGATAAAAGCTTGTTGCGTGACTGCTATTACTTCTGAAGTATTTGAATTCTAAATGGAAAAGTAGATCTTTTTTTTCCTTTACTATTCGTTACATTTTTTTTTTAAATAGTTTTGATTAACATTAGAATTTTCACTCTGTCTTGTTGTCATGATTAAATCAATCTATGATTATCTCTTCAATTCTAGCACTACTTTATTGTTAGAAAGTTGTGATAGAATAGTTTAGATATATGTTGAATTTTAGAATATTGCGTTAATAATTATTATTACCATAGAAGAACAGCGTATATGATGGGTTTTGTTTAATATAAAAAAAAAAAAAAGATTTGCTTTCCTTTTTAACCATTTTATACACTCTAAAAAATGGAAAAAGGTGTTCTTCAGTTTTTCAATGAACTGAAAAATCAATTAGAATTTTGTTCGTCATTTGTACTAAATAGAGAGAACTCAAATTCTGTTCGTCAACTCTTAAGAACTTGAAATGTGCATTTTTTTAAATTTTCAAAGAATGATAAAAATCAATTTTTCAAAAAAAATTGAAAAATAGAATTCAAGTTCTCTCTATTTAGGATAAATGATGAACAAAATTTCCATTGATTTTTTAATTTATCGAAAAACTGAAGAATACCTTTTTTATTTTTTAGAGTGTAGTTTTTCTTAAGGTAAGAATTGATTGTCTTTACTGAAGAAAAAAAAAAACCGACTGAAAAGAAGTTTTTTGTTTTGTTTCTATTCTGAGATGATAAAACCAATGTCTTATGTATACTTCTATGCCGTGTGGCTTAGTTCTCTATTTCTTCTTTTTTTTTTTCTTATCGTTTCTTTATATAATTATAATAATACTCTTCTAATCCAAAATTTTCCGAATCGCTTCGTTTCTCATGTCTTTCGGCAATATAGGCAAGTAGTCTGATTTTAATATAGAAAATATAGACTATAAAGTCTTTAAATAATGAGAAAATAGAAACGAACTTTTTTTTCTAATTAGGTGTAGTCTAATAATATATATATTGTACAACATGAACCGATGTAACATCAGTCGATTTATTTTTATTTTTTTCTCTTTTATAGTATTAAAAAATATCTACACATTAACATGAGTGATATATTAAATAATTTCTGAGGCATAAGTATATTGTTATTCAGGCATTATAAAAAAGAAATAAAAAAATAAAAAATGGTGTGTTGTCCATTTATCCGTTAAAAATAGAAGAAAGAAAAGGAGAGCGAGAAAAAATGACGATGGTGTTGATGTTATAATCGAAAATAGAAATTAGTTTAAAGATGTTGTGCAATGAGGCATCAACAACTAAGAAAAAAATCCGTAAGACTCCAGTTTGCCATTATTAATATGTTCGTTGAGTGAGTATAAATGAGTTTGATTGATAAAATAGATAGATAGACCGATAGATGTATGTACTATAAATAAAAACAAAATTTAGTTGTATCAGATAACTATACTATTGACGGATTATCATTATATTCATCTTCTTTTCTTTTCTTTTTCAAAATAAATAATACACCTCACAAATAAACATTTACATGATATTAAATAGATTGAAAAAGATTGATTTTTATATTTTAACAATTGATAAAACAATGAACTGAAAATTCTCTGTTTTTTTTTATTAGAAAACACTATTTTAAATATACATTTCTATTATTTTCAATACATTTTTTCTTGATGAAATCATGTTTGATGAGCATTACATACACATATAGCCATTCATTCTATAAACTATTAATGAGAAAAACAGCGTAGTAAAACAATTTCTTACAAATTTAATAAGAAATTCTAATGGTATGGGTTTAATTTAGAATTTTTACATATATGTGTGATATTTAGTGGTCAGCATGATGATTAAAAAAAGAAATAGTATTTGTTTTGTTTTTTAATTTTAGTATTATATACGAAAATATAGTCATCCAAGCATTCGTATTGATGATCAACTAAATTGTTCATCTCTTATTACACCACCATCTATAATTCCATCTACCGTAAAAACAACATTAAAACCATCATTAACATCTTATGCAACATCAACAACAGCATCGTCTTCGATAATTTGTGATACAGCTATTGTTTTGTCGTCGATGCGACAAAAAGATTTGGAATTAGACGATGTTTTTCATGAGTCAACAAATCATTTATTCTTAGAAACCAAATCTCTTACACCATCACCATCATCGACTGTTATTAAAAAACATTTATCTGTTTCATCTAAATTATCAAAAAATAATAATATTACAGAAACAACAACAACAACAACAACAACAGCCCAAGCTGATTCAAAATTCATTGCTAATAATAACACATCACAACAAAAATCTTGTATTATCATTGAAAACAACGTAAGTGTTTGATTGTCTTATTATATTAATATGATTGTGTCAGTTCTACCAAACTATAAACAATCATTACGTTTTCTTTATTTATAATTACTTTTACACTTTCGACAAGTGTCTTTATACTTCTATAAAGTAAACTTATCTTTCCCATTATATTAGTATTTTATAAAGGAAAAAATAAAACCGGACAAAAAGATTGATATAATTGACATGCATAAATTTATTTTTATATAAAAGTTTAAAAAATATACACTGTTACGTTCAATAACTTGTCAGTTGTGCGTTAATCAAATCAAAACGTGTGTTTATGTGTTAGAAAACTAATAAGTAAGCTTTTGATTGAATATCATACAATGGATATTTCTTTCAGGATGTACACACCTAGTGATAAAATTTACACTATTATATATTCTGTTCGCAATCATACATTCACAGAATTCAATTGATTGAGAAACTAACTAATCTTTGCCAAATGTCTCCCTAACCAAGAGTCAGTTAGAATGTAGTTTTTCTAGTTCTAGGAGATTTATAGAATTATATAATTTGACACTATTCTTATTATCACATGTCTTATTCTTTGACTATCATTTTATGAAATATTTTGAGAGTTTATATCGAGGTATCCGGGCAAGTCGTAGATTTTTATTCACGATCAAAAGTTTTACCATTATCTCCGTTTTCTGTTCGTATTTTATTCACATTGTATTTAATAAAATGAGACAACATTCAACATTATTGAATAGCGAGTCTGAAACTAAGTACCATATATTATAATGTTAGTCACGTATCTTCTCAAAAGAGATATAAATTCGTCCTAATTGACTTAGTAAGATCAAACAATATCGGAGGCAACGCTCAAAGTAAGTGTAAGTTTTCGGTAATATATCTTAATTAAGAAGTATCTCTTTTAAGATGTAACCGTTAGTTATATTAATTACGATTATGACACTACAGTAAAATCATTAATAATAGTTTTCAAACGTTAAAAATGCATCTTAAAGTAGTAAATACATTTTAATTTGAATTATCTCACATTGATAGTATCTATTTATAACGATAAACAAAATCTATATCCTATTCCGTACGTGTTTTATATTCGTTAGTATTGCACAACTTTCTATGATGATAAAATTGTTTATAAGCCGTATGTTTTATTTTGGAATATGGAATATCAAACATACGATTCGTGTTAAATTTAGATTAACCATATGTCGGTCATTCCACGTAATTTGACTAAAAACGTGATTAAGATACTTTTTTCGCTATCTTTTTTCTTGTTTTTATATCTTTTGGACAACAAAACATCCGACGCTCACGATAGTCATTTTGTAAAGTGTATTCAACAAAATGACACATTTTAGAGTTCGATAAGATTCTTAGTGAAGAGGCTATATCAGAAAAGGCATACATTGTTTAACAACAGAAAATGTTTCAAGAGTATTATTAAATATCTTTGCAAAATCTCCTTAATCAACTTGAGATTTTGATGTGTCATTTTGTTGAATACACTTTACAAAATGATTATCGTGAACTCCGGATGTTTTTTTATACAAAAGATATAATGAAGAGAAAAAAAATAGCGAAAAAGGTGTCTCAGTCACGTTTCCAGCCTACTTCGGGCAATAAAAATGGCGGTCGTGTACCTCTGATTATGATCGGTTTGTGATAGTAATAAGATCGTAGACGACTACTTTGGTTGTAAATCATCGTGTACATGCAGACATAATACGTTGTCGTATACAACGATCGTAAAGAAAACGTTTTTAAACGTTTACAATCATATATGGCTGTTTACGACGATTACATTGCGTCTGCATGGAATACGACCGTATTTGGTCGTAAATCGTCGCTCACGATCGTATAAATTCGACATAAGGAGTTACATGGAATACAGACAGCACACAAAACATTTAAAGATTTTTTTGTCTGACACATGGTAAACTCTAATAAGTTTGTAGATTCAAAGAGTTCTTTACAGTATAGATGAGATACATTAATGAACAACCATCTGGTGCTTATTAATGGCTGAAAAAGAGTTTATTATTGATGATATCTACTGGAAAGTAGGTGGATTGTGAATAGGGGCGGTACCAGGAATTGTAGCCAGGGTGGGCTCAGTCCGACTGTACTCGGAAAGGAAAAAGGGTAGTGTTTATTTTTCTCAACCAAGTTAATTTCTCTCCCTACCTACGCCGCTCTTAAACTTTCGTACAGACAAGAAAAGCTACAGAAAAGAAAAAAAACTTTTTCAGGGTGGGCTGAGCCCACCCGTGGTGCCACCACTAATTGTGAAGGATTATGTGTTCAGATTTTGTAACTGTTATCCATCCGATATAGCGTTTCGTAAGTTGTATACTGCTGACCTCACATTCTCGTGACCTCTATCGATTGATTGTGAAGAATACACCATCAACGCCCAAATTTACCGAATATTATTGTTTGTTCGAAATGCATGTGACATTTCCAATTGATTAAGTCAGAAACATTATTTATGTATTTAGAACAAGAAGTAAATATTTCTACTACATTTTCTTTTTACCTTATTTGACAGAAATATGCAAGACGAAGTGATATACATATTGTTTGATGCTAGGTTATGTTTCTTCACACAGCTGAGCGACGTCCATATGAAACAAATAGACAATTATACAAATTTGTGACGCGTATCTCTCTCTCATTCGCTGTTGATAGTCCATCTGTTCAATTAGTAAATGATGTAGGTAATAATAAATGATTGCAAAAAAAATAAAAAGATCTTTACTGTGGATGTCTGCTGTTAACTTTATCGGTTTGAATAAAAGGAAAAAAACGTGACTAATATGACTACTTATCTCGATTTTCTTCTTGATAACCTTAGTTTTTTTCTCTGTGATTTAATAGTAATAATAGTACACAATTGCAAGTCAACAGATAGCTAATACATTACACTTGTTCATCGTGCTTCAAAATCGTTCTTTATGAATGAATATTCTCTTTACGACCATAGATATGTGTAGTAGTGGAGACAATAAACACGGTTAAATAACCAAAAATGAAGTAATAGACGTAGTTACTCGTATACTATAATGTTCTAGAACAAAGTCTACTGTATTCCAGAGATATATCAGAAAAATCCTGCTGATAGGTGATAATTTGTAATTTTTATATATTTTTCCTACCATGAAATTTTCAAGAAAACTAAAGTGTCACGACATTTATGGTGAATATTTTGAAATGTTTGTATAATATTTGTGCAGTTTTTAACTATTGTTATTGCTTCTAATATTGATGTTAGGTAGAGAGAATTCTTCATCTGGTATATAGGGAATGATATTTGGTCTATTCGTAGGTGGATTATGACCTCACTGACGTGATTGAGCACTGTCCGTCCACACCCTAGTCGTTATTTCTTTCGACATAAATTGTTATATACAGCAATGAGAACAGTTCCATCTTCGAAGCGTAGAAACAATTGAAAGAGCAAGAATAAACATGTGAAAGAAAAAAAGTCCAGAAATGTTATAAACCAACAGCGTCTTTATGGAAAAGAAGGCTAAAAGCTACTTATTTTCTACAAATAAATATATATAATTATGATCTCGCTCATTCCAATTTTGTATTTTTCAATTTATTTTCTCAAATTATGTGAGGTTTATTAATGTAATTGAAACGATTTTTTCTTCCTATATTATCACAAGGTCTTCAATTGAATACTTTAGTTTTTGACGTAATCTTATAAAATTGATCTGTTTCTTGCAAACAGTACATTCTATCAAGTTATTAATATTTGAGCCGAACCACTTACATGTGTGTAGACAGACGAATTAGAACAAGAGAAGTTGTGTCAATAGAAGAGAAGAAGCCAAGAAGGTCATTGACAGGACAGAAAAACGTTGCAAATTATTTTTTGTTGTTTTGATTATTAACCAATATAATTCAAAGAAGCCCCATTGTGAATAAGACAAGAAATTAATGTCGATTATGCACATATTGAATTGTTTTTGTTACAATTGATTAATCTCCGTTCTGTTTGACAGAAAACATACCGTTTCTTATCTACATGTGTATAGGCATCGTACAACAGACATTCTAGTATAGGAAAAGCAAACAAACAAACATATATAAGACTAATTTTGCTTGCTTATTCAATGACAAGAACATTTGTATGTGTTTCTGTGAATGAATGAATGAAAAAATTATATCAAGGGAATTGAAAGCAAAAAAGGCCGACAAATGAAAATCAATTTCCGGTGAACGAATGAACGAAGACAGTTACACATACGACAATCTGAAATATTATTTTTTTTTTGTAACGATTACTCTCGTTTTTTTCAACGACATTGCGATATGTTGGTTATGTGAATGTGTAGCAAAAAAAAAAGAAATCGTTTTAGTTTGAAGATCAATTAGGTACACTTAATTGAGGTGTTGATTGCTCTGTAATATTTTCAATTTGTAAAAAGAACGTTTACTTCTATAAATGTATATACACATAGAGTAGTAATAATGGCAGAAAAAGGAGAAAGAAAAAAAAAAAAAAGACTTAATTTAAGGTTGGCAAAGCTGGTGTGTGCTTGCATGAAACAAAGGAAAAATCAAATTTCCGTTGTATTATCAATTAGGTTCTTCCTATAGTGTCGAATAATGGAAGTAGTCATTTTGAACAGAATGATTTAAGTTTCAAAAAACATTATCTTATCTTAGTTGAAGTATTTTTATCTTCAACTGATATAGAAAAAACGCATCACTGCTCAAATTTCATCGAAAAGCACTAACATTGATCATCAACAGAACAAATAAAGAATGTTGTTCATTGAATTTTTTTTTTTGGAATCGAAGAATCACAGTGATTATTTTTCTTTTTTTTTTTTCGGCTCATCATATGACTTGATAGGCAGTATAAAGAGTAATCCTTCGCAAAAATAAAGATACATAGTTCAATACGTAAAAGAGAGAGAGAGAGAGAGAATATTGAAACTACATACATTATAGTACTAGTCTGAGAGATTGAACATTAACAGCTGCCCCTAGATGATGCTTTTTTTTCATTTTTTTAGGGAAAAACTTTTGTGATTTAGTTAATAAATTGAATGTATATAATGGATGATGCATGAGTTATGTATAAATGTAACGGAAAGACTCTATTTTACATATTCTGCCCTAAAGTCTTGTGTCATTCTCGTTCTTCTTTCTTTCTTCTCTCTTCTTTCCCCATAATCTATTACTATCCTTGTAGTACAACAATATAGGAAAAAATAATGAAGAAAAAAAGAGGGGACTAAGAGTCTTCTATACTATTAATGTAAAAAGGAGCCGATATAGAGCGATAGAGAAAGAGTCAATTATAATGTTTTTGTATGTATATATTGTTGAGAATACCTGTTACTAAACTGTGGAAAAAAAGAGAAAATAATAGACGCATTTTTTTTTTTGTATTGTCCTAAAAATTTATTTAAAAAATAAAAAGAGTCAGTATATATCAACGAAAAAACAAAAAAAGTATTTTGTAAGCATTATCATTTTTAATACATGCTTCAAAAGTGACTTCGCCTATACGAAAATTGTGTTTGCCTTGTATCAGTGCAAAAGATCGTTTAACAACACATTCATTAGATAAAACACGAAAATTACCAATAAAAAAGGCCAAATTATTAAAATCTATTAATGAACATCCATATGATGATGATGAAGATGATGATGAAGATGAATACGCTTCTCTATCATCGGCAAGAAAAAATAAAAATATTATTATACAATCATCATTAATAACAACTAACTATGGTGATTTTAATAAACTCGTACCGGTAGAAAAAAGAGATGATGAAACGACGTCGATACAACCGGAAACATCGACGTTTCAAAACGAACTATTTCCAATATCAAATGAGGTAGGAGAACTAAAATAAGTCGTATTTTTTTCTTTATAGTTAAATAAAATAATAATATAAGGATAATATTGTAAAGAAAAAATGTTCTCATTTTCATATGTATCTTGGTTAACGTCAATTAATTTGGAATAAGTCGATCGACAGAGAAATAAGACAGAACAATGTCAAACATTAGTGATAACGGAAACTATACAAAACACTGTCTGTAGCAAGACTATTTTAGTATTTGTATTAAATATTTTTACATGTTTTTCTATTTATTTTTTGGTCTAGAATTTTGATAGAGAAAATGGAAATCCAACAACATCAATTGTTAAATCTTATCCAAGACATTCAGTTGGTCCATGTAACGGAAATTCATTACAACAATCGAATGTAGCCACAAAATTCACGATATTAAATGATGATAAATCAACAAGAAAATATTCATTAAATTCTGTTGTTCCACAAATAGAAACAACAAAATTAATTGGTCATAATCGACGTAGAATATCATTATCATCTGCTATAAGACGAAATTCTTTTGCTAAACATCCTGCAATATTTTGTGAAACAATTGATAGTGATACACCAAAACAAACTCTATCAGAAGATATTCTTGAAAATAAACCCGATTCACCAATACTTACTGATAGTTCAACAACAAATTTTACATATTCAGATGATCAACATTATGTTAGTGAAAAATCGTCATTAATTAATTTAAAACAGCCAAATAAAAATCGTAAAAAAAATCGTTCATCATTTCCTCGTAATTTTATGCAAAAAATTGAACGTTTTCGTTTTATTGATGATAGTGCTTCTTCGACAACTACCGTTACATCGCCTGTTGAAGGTATTGATCGCACAAATCAACAACAAATAAACAATAGTTATAGCAATAATTTAATATCGAATACTATTGAACAATTCGATGATTATGTACGTTCACATTATTATAATAATAAAAATAATAATGAAAATAATTCAGATGATTATAATGATCAATCCAATCGATCGAATATTGAATGTTATATAGATAGAATAAATTCAAAAAATTTTATAAATGGTTATTCAGATATGAACATTTTAGAAAATTCTAATAAAATAGCATCTCGTTCAAATTCTCAGACAAACGACAAACAATTGTCCAACAGTATAGGAAGACCGTATACGTTAAATAATGGAACAACTCAAAACTCGTTAACTAAACCACATTTATCTATGCCAATCAAAGAATCATTTCAAATTCATGTAAGTATTTTTTTTCTCTAAGCTTGAAGAATAGTTATCTCATTTATCTATCAAAAGATCATTTCTTGAAAAACAATTTGAAGAAGAAAATATTGGAAACCTATAAAACAAAAAGTCAAAAAAACGAGCATGATCCTTCTTTCTTTTGAAAAAGATTTTAAATAGATATGTCTACCGTGAGCATTTTATGTTTAGCAGACGAGTTTTTGTTTTCTTAATAAACTGTTTTGTAGGCTGAGTATCAATGGTCATCGAGTATGATCAACATGTCTCTCTTATGAAAATCAACAATCCGCATGATTTTGACAAAGAATTTTTTCGACAAACCACTTGAGGGATGACTAGAGCAAAAAATTTGTTTTGTAAAAAAATTATTATTTTATAACATTACTCGATATAGATTTCTTTTTACGGTGAGTACTAATATCACGCTCATTTCTTATTAAAAAATACTGTGAAATGTAAGAAAATAATTCTATATCAAAAATCTTGACATTCTAGAAATGTATAATTCAAAAAAAGAAAGGTGTTGTTAGAAGTTGTTAATATCATCGATGTGGTACATGCAGATATAGAGCATTCTGAAAAACTCATAGAAAGTGTCAACTATAGAGAGGACAAAACGGAACACTGCGAGTATTTGAAAAACTTTTTTTGCAAATAAAACTGAATTTCTCCACCTTTATTCTAAATTGTTAAAAATTTTTTCATCATATTACAGCTTGATAACATTAATAATTGAATCAAAATTTAAAATCTTCACTAATCATTCGGATAAGGTTGTTAACTTAAAGAATCTACGTTGAAGGGCATTTTTTAACAATACATTTTCTCTACTAATTTCATTGTTTGAAACTCATCAGCAACAAATAGTTGTGATATTGAAGTATATTCCATCCTAATTGGATATAATAGATTTTAAGCTATAAATGATTATATCAATGTACACTGAAACTCCATCATTTTTCTGAAAATGCCATCCACACTCATGTGGTTCTTTCTTCTGCTCATGATCTGACGATATATTACACCTGAAACTTGATTTTTCTGTTTATAGACGAAATCAAATACTAATAATAATACTAATAATACTGATAATGCACAAATTATTCCATTTACGTCAACAATGCTCGGAAAAAGTTCAGCTGCTATTCCCATACCACGTTCAGCAACATTATTTAACCACAATATTAAACGACCAAATGAACCGATTCATCAGTGTTATCCATCAGATAGTACCATACCGTCTTCATTCACAAAAAATCCGACTAACAATAAATATTCTTATCCCACGAATGGACCATTTATTTCGCAGGTATTGTCACGTTCAATGGATTTTAGTAAAAAATATGATATGAAAAATGATTTCTTCAATAATAACTGTCATACAGTAATAAAAACAACAACACCAACAAATATTACCAATAATACTACTCCATTGACTGAATCTTCATCGTCGTTACATAGTTCAACAAGTTTAGAATTTTATGATGATATGAAGCCGTCAGGTGTTGTTGTCGATGACGATTTCTTGCCTATGTCATCACCAGTTGATGATGACTATTGGGATAATGTATCTGTTGAGACAACGATTCAATGTTTTCCTAATGTTGGTTCATCGCCTGTTATTGAAGTAAAACATTTCGAAACAAATTTATTAACCGGTGATAAAATTCACAATAATCATTCTATAACTACGAATAATAGTCGACGACCGTATATTAAAGATAGCGATGATCAATATAGCGAAACATCTGAAGATTATCTCGATGATGATGATGACGATTTAGGAGAGGAAAATATCAATAATTATTCTGTAAAGGAATTTGCATTGAAAGAACTGCAAAAACCGATTGTACTTAAATCAGCTCTAAAATCGAATACTCAATTAGGTAAAATGACGGAACTGAGCAGTAGTGACGAATTTAAAATGAGACCATTACAAACGAGCAATAACCATCTGGGTATAAACAGCGATATATTAGAAAGGATTTCGACAACGAACGTTCAATCAGCATCTCATTCAAAATTAAATAATAATGTTCAACAACATCATCAATGTTCACCACTAAACAGAGACTATTCTCTTCAGATGAGTATAACAAAAAATTATTTTATGAATAAAGAAAAACTAAATCAAGAACAGATCATGACAAACGACTCGTCATTACCGTCATCTCCAGCTATAACAAATGAACCAGATCATCTCAATATTAGTGTCGATTTAAGTATGTATAGGCGTACAAAATTATTTTGTAGTATCACGTGAGATATTCAGATTCAAACTCGGTTACTTATTCAAAGTAGAATCTTTGTTTTTCTCGGTAGTAAACCAATCTGAAACATCAAATCCTTTAAAATTCAAAAATGTGAAAATAGAGCTTATTTTCCCTGAGGATGACTGACTATTCTTCACTTCCATATCATTTTTCTGATTGTATTTGTTTATGTTATATTTAGCAACCGATTTGAATGAACGTCTACGAAGTTATTTACCACAACAAAAACATCATATTTCAGACGAAATTACAACTGATGATCAAATACATTCAACTGATAATGAGAAACTGTTGAAAAATATTTCGTCAAACTTAAATAATACTAGTACAACAACACGTTTAAAAGTATCGTCACCACCGTGTCCATTATACACGTCTTCACGACAATCTGACTTTTTAAATGAATCCTCTACGGTTCATCCACCACAAACAATTTATGAAGAAGGTGAAGATGAACTACAACAACGAGAAACTGATTCAGATGATGGTGATGAAAGTCCTGACGATGGTGAAATAGATTTAATGCATGAATATGAATTATCTCAACGTTTAAACGGTGGATTAGACGATGTACAATCGTCATCGATAACATGGAATACAGATGATAAATTATTGACTACAGACGATATGAATAAATATTATTTAATGCAAAAAGATGATCTACTATCGATAGTGACATCATCACCATCCCATTCTACTGTACGATCTTCATCATCCGATTTTATTTCGCATACTAAACCTATTCCACCTTCGATTATGAAAACAAGTAAATCAATCGAACAACGAGATACATTGTTGTCGAGTGAACAAACGTCTTTGCCAAATATTATTTCGTCTAATAGTTCTTCGTCCGCTTTGCTACAATCTCCTGCCATATCAACCGTAATAAAACCAAAAGTTCGTTTTAATCTCGATCCAGAATATGAACGAGAAAGAGAATGGAACAAAGTAAACAAATTATTAGGTAATGTTGAATGGACAGATGAATTTGAAGTATAAGCGAAAAACAAAAGAAGAAGATAGGTCTTATTTGACTAAGTCATAAATTGCAATAGAACCGGTTTTGCTTTAGGCTTAAATTCTTTTTCTTTACTGTAAAAAATAAATAAAACATATCATGTCTCTAACTCAAATAAAAACCTATGTGTTCTTCCGTTTTATAATATAATATTTGCTTTTATTTCGGATAGAAAAATGATTTTGTTTTTGTATTTTGCGTTCATCATCAAGAACGAAGTAAGAACTCTCTTGATAAGTTACAAGACCAAGAGTAAAGTCAGAGTGGCACACACGCACATCTATAAAAAATTAAGACAAAAAGATAACGGAAAACTATTTTTTTTTTTTCTCTATTAATTCAATTTACTATCTCCTATTTTCATAAAAAATAAAAAATTTCACATTAATCCATTTGACTAATTGGTGCGTAAAATTCTATCGGAAGTCTTTTTTTTTCTGCATATCTTTTCCCTCTGTGTAGGAAGAGTGAAAGCCAATGGTGAAATTTTTATGAGAAATGGCAAAATCCACTGTACATTGACAAGATGAACTTTTAAAGAGAAAAAAAAAACGAGGCATCGATGACGTGTTGTTTCTTACGGCATACTCATCTTTCATCTATGTTGATGATGATAATAATATTTGTCCTTCAAATTGATTGTAATAGAATATGCCTCGTGACTTAGACAATCTTGAAACTAGAAAAATGACACCTATAACAACAAAGATCAAAAAAGAAATAATTTCCGGATTTAAGAGGTAACGCTTAAATCAGACAAGCACGAAATCATTGTATAGGAAATATGGACACAGCAAAAAAAACGAAAGAATTTTTTTAAAAAAACAAGTTATTTCCTGTTTATAGAACATCTTCAGCTTTTATCTATCGTGCAACATAAATCGACTTTTACATTGCATAAATCATATTGTATTCTTTATTCTTCTAAACAGTCTCATACATAGTTAATTGCATTTTTAACCGTGGCAAACCTTCATACGCATGGCTCTACAGTTTATAGTGATTAAGAATACATCTCTCGGTTAGTGTTTTAATCTATACACACTATCATTGTTTTTTTTTTTGCTCTAATTTTATGGCACGCATTACGCATTTATTATTTTTTTTGTCTTTCTTTCACAATTTGTATTATGTGTGTATGAGTTTTTTTTAGAAATTTGATCTTCATGAATAAAATGTTCTTTTGATTATCTATCTATAGTAAGAATAATAATTTCCATATATTGTTTACATTTGAACGAGTTAAAACGTGATTTTGTGTCATACAAAAAAAAAACTAAATATTTTTTTTTTTCTTCTTCTTCTTCACTCTAACGTTTGTAAATATGATGTTTAATCATATCTATATTTGTGTAAGATTGTTGTAGATATATTTTTTTGCTCTATTTCGTTTTTCTTTCTTTTTTTTTTATATATATGTCTAACAATATTTTTTAGAAATCTATCATTCATGATTTGTTTTTTTCTAGAATTTCTTGTTATTTTTTTTCCTCTTAGTAATAAGATGCAGACGACTCTTGTGTTTCTTAGGACTAAGATGAATTTTTTATAAAAAATAATACACAAATTAGTATGGATAAATTATTCGAAATGGGATGTGAAAAAACTAGATTATTTTGACCCTTGATCGAGCACAATATTATAGCGCATGAAATAAATACAGACACCTTTCTAAAGTGGCTATCTCTTTGTTCTAAACATTTTATCGATATTTCAAAATGGCTTTTTTTACTGGAAACGTACTTCTCTTAAGGGCCCCCCCCCTCAGAATGAAATCTTTTTGTATCAAAAAATCAATTTAGAGATAAACACATGGAAAGATAGCCTGAAGTGTCTAGTTACAGAATCTGTATCGCTTTCGGGCCTAGAACTGTTTTTTCGTGATTTTCGAGCAAGTTTTCTAGAAGCCTTGAAAACAAGGCCTCTAGATATAGATAATCATTTTCTTCTGGACACTTACGCAAGTAAATTTTTTCTGAACACGCAGATTTGTAGAGCAGATTTTTCTGATCAAAATAAGACGTTGCACAACTTTGTGTGATCATGCGTTCAAAAATTACAAGCATTTTCCTACATGTCCTAAAATAGACCAACGAATTCACAGCGTTTTCTCTCAAAACACGTTTTTATTCGAACATGCTCAGTATGGGACAATTTTTTTTAAATATACTTTAAGCTCGAGATCTCGGGATATGGTAAATATTTCCTGAAAGCGTCGTCAAAATCGGATGTAAGACAAAAAAGTTTTTTCTGGGGATTCCCTTAAGTGGGCAACTCTGTATTAATGATCGTTTTAGAAAGTTCAAAAGGTATCCACTACACGGAGACCTTACTGAGACCGTATTGTATTTATTTTTTCCCAAGCTTATGACTGATTTTCCAAATCCTTTACGTCATTTCTTCTCTCTTGCATTTACAAAATTTTGTATGAGAAATTTAAAATAACAAAAAAAGCACAAACAAAACGTTAGGAGTGATAAAATTTTTCGTATTTCTCGTCTTTTGGTTTATGAATAGATTTGTCTTTTAAATTAATTACCCAACCGGGCTCAAGCCCATAAAAGATTTGTCTTGGATCTTTTCTCAAACGTAACATATTGTACAATGATGGATTTGTCTTAGAAATATCTGGTATTGTATATCCAAATTTTTGTGCTAAAATATGTCTTTCTTCACGTATTAAATCTGGATCACATAAGTAGCCACGATTTTTTGCATTTGTATAAAATTCAATAGCATTTATTGGTGGTGTATCACAACGTGGTATTGGTTCACTACGTTCAAAAAATTTTTTTGCATCAATTAATGATGTTAAAGAAATTGGATCAAAATAACGTGTTGTTAAAACACCACCACAACGTTCAATAGCAGCTATAGCTACTTCACTTGATACCCATTGTACTTCAAGATTGATTGGTGTAGCAAATATATCAGCACCCTAAAAATAATAATATCGAATCATAGTCATTTTATGTTAATAACGAAAGAGTATTCATCGATATTATTAACTAGATCTTACGTCATCAACTAATTGTAAACCAAATTGACGCTGTTCTGGATCAATTGCAAAAAGTTTTGTATTGCACAATACTGGTAAATCAATTGGTTTCAGAGGATTTATACGCCGAAGATCGATTAATCGTTGTAACGTTCTTAATGACATTGGTAAATATTGACGTGCTTCCCTAGAAACATAAAAAAACAAAGAGTAGTATAACAGAATGTAAACTAAATGAGACAAAGGGCACTTACTCAACACCTTCATAATATGGTTCTTTTGGTATTTGTAAAATCCATGGTAATCGTCCATTGGCATTTGTAGGCTCGATACCCCATGGTGGTAATGATTCACGTGCAATTGGTCCTTTTCTACCAATATTTGCTTTTATTTTAGAATCATCTGGCTAAAATAAAGACAGAAAACATGCATAAAATTGTTAAGAAAACACAATGCAAAAATCCTCACGTTCTCCTTTTGCCATTTTGCAGTTTTTTCGGGTAACATCGGCAAGTTCTTTAGAGTAATTCGAGGCATCTGCCTCACAAACTTTAATGCTTGTTCGACTGGCATTATCTAGAACATATATTTTTTATCAAGAAGATGGAATAATAGCTAAAAAAGAATTCACATTACAGGAAATATTACCTCTGAAATGTTTTTGTTAAAAATATTTCTTTTAAACGCGTTAATAGCATTAAGTTTTAATAAACTTTAATGCTCAATAAAAATTTCTAACCCATTTACATGCATTAAATTTTACATAACATAAGTGAACAAAAAAATTCGAACACATTATGAAAACGTTAATGCGTTAAAATGATCTAACGCATTAGCAACATAAAAATGCATTTTAGTCTCATATAAAAAATTTTAAGGCATTTTAGTGTGTTAAAATTAAACCGACCCATCAGTATTTTGGATGTGTTAAGAAGAATCTCAAACGTGTTTCTTACGCATTTAAAACGTAGTCAAATTTCTGGTCTTCTGCATAGTCTGTCTGACTTAGTAGAACCAATCACCCTAGGCCAAACTTATTTTAAGAAGAGTTGAATGACATTGTCAGAAAAAGATAAAAACGCTGCCCTATAGAATGAGAGCACTATTTTTATGTATGAGAAGCGCTAATGTATTCATATACATTAATTTTCCAAGGTATATGAACGTGTTACATCCTTCTTAAAATGTTTGAACACATTGAACACAAATACGCATAGTAAAACTATTAAGCACTTGAATGCGTTAATTTTTCAGACATTTGAATGTATTCATTTGATAAAGCTATGATTCTCATGCGTTCGAACAAGCGAAAAATTTTAAGAAGTTTGAATGCATTAGTTAAATTAAGAGATTTGAAGGTATTGAGCTTATAAAAGCGCATTAGAAAAAGTAAAGACTTTTAGATGTATTGTTAAGACATGCGAAGCCGTTTATAGTTCTTTATATCCATTTACAATTTAAGCCTTTTTATTTACGGAAACAATGAAAAAAAATATATAGATTTGCTACAATACTCGCGAATGTCTAAGCATTCATTATAAGCGTTTACAAATACAATATGCATTTAGAGAGACCAGAGAATAAAAATAAGAATGACTATTCGAAAGGAAATATGACATTTGACATTACTACTAGCTACAGCAGACGAGGAATATGTAGAATAAAGATGTGATTTGTGACTAAATATATCTCAACAAGAAAGAAGATGAACGAAAAACTGGTGCACAATAAATTATATTAATGTAAAGAGAATAGATAAGAGAAGAGCATGGAGACGTGGTCGCTAGTTACCTAGCCATTGAGTTGAAAATGAGATCGTTAACTGGCCGAATAAAAGCCTCGCATATTTATCAGGAAATCACAGACAGATGGAAAATTGTGTACATTGTGCTAGTGTCAAAGTTTCTATTATTCAAAAGTTATTTTATCGTCGGTTTTATATTTAGAAATTTTAATTTCGTGTGATCATGTACAGAATGTAATCGATTTAATGAGTTCAAACGTATTAAAGGTACAAAATGTCCATTTCAATGTATTCAAAGGAAATTTTTTGTTCCAAAAAACTTCAATGAGCACTCACTGAAAAAAAAGATGTGCAATCATCAAAGTATTCTAATAGTACCTCAGCTAATGACTACTCTATGTGAGTCATCATTAGTGTGTAGAAATTATTAAAGATTTCTTTATATTCCACAAAAGAAAGATGAACCAAAAAAAATCAGTTTATTTATCACAAAATAAAGTTAAATCAAAAATATAATTAACGCGAAAAAGTTCATCTCGAACAATCATTTAATCGACACTTCAATTATCATGAACTTTCACTTGACGAACTCATGGAAAAGTCTACATCAGATGCTTTATTTAATTGCTCATCTATTGGTTTCTCTGTTGTCATTGTTTCATCGGGATTAGTTCCATTTTCATTTTTGTTTATTACTATGATACTCTCATTTGTTTGTGTTAAATCATTATCTTCCGTTGATGTTAAACTATTGAGTGCTTGTTGATTGATTTTTTCGTCAGTTATATCTGATTTTTTGTTTAAAAATCTTGTGCCAGACTTAGATTTCTAAAATTAAACGATTTAAAACATCAAAGTACCGTTCTTTTTAAATAATGTAATGCATACATCAGTCTCTAGCTGCCACGATGGTATGCGTGCTTGAATTTGTGGTGGTGAAGGAAATTGCTGACGACTTAATAAAAGTCCTTTTAATGTTTGAATTTCTTGTTTCATCTCATTAATTGATACAGAACATGATGATGCATCAGTCTAAACAGTATCAAATCACATTTCGATATGTTTTTTTTAAATAAAAAATCGACCAAACTCTATTACGTTTTTTTCTTTGATTTCATTGACAGACTTAGTTAGTTGATTAACAGATTGTTCGAGTTTTGCAATACTTGAGCACATATCTCGAACAGATGTTTGTAACGGTAACAAAGCATCGACAATTTCATTTTTGTTCTTCTAGAAAATATACAGAATGAGTATAATGAAATGAATGATAGTTGCCTGATAGTTACACTACCGATTGAAACCAACGTTTAATTGTTATAAATGCAGTTGCTAATAATCCTAATATGGCTAAATCAGTTATTATTTTACGAAAAACTGATGACTGTTGTTGTGTTTGGGATAACTCTTCAATTCTATTATTTTTGATGCCATCGTCTGAATTAAAATAAAATAATACAAACTGAGAATAAAGTCTCTCACTGTATATTAACAGAAAATTGAGATAGTGATATCATTCTCCCATTTGTAGAATAATTACTAGTAAATTTGTTAACATTTCGTTCGGTATCGAACTAAAGTCCGATAACCGAGAATAAATAAATAACTCAGTTCTTCTCGCTCGTACTATACTTGAAGCAAAACTTTAATTTTTACAATTCTGTCTCTATTAATAGTTTTATAGAAACATTTGTACACACCGACGAACCTTGCGGTACAATGTTGAATGCATGATTAATTTCGAAATCCGTTAGACCTAAAGAAGAAAGCAGTAGATAATAAATGAATGAGACATCTTTTGGAACACACCTTTTTTACGTAAAAATTCTCGTTTGTTTTCGATCGAATTCGATGCTATTTTTGGATTACGTAAAAACTCTGTTGCAACATCAATCTACAGATGAAAAGTAAAAAACAAGATAACATTGATGTGCTAAAAACATTGGACAAATCTTACTAAATTTGTTCGCAGCACGCTATTTTCCATTTACAATCTACTGATAATCTATAAAACAGAAAATAGATGCTTTAAAAATGTTTACTTAAATTTAGTATATAAATCATTAGAATTAAGATAATCAACGCTATAGCATGATTTAGTAAAGATGTTTATTTTTGAATGAATTAACATCGATGTAGGTATACCAGTTCCTTTTAGCACCAGAGTACCATAACCGATTGAGAGCAGTTGTTGAGTAGTGTTGAGAAAATGGAGGATAAAATATTTAAACATGTCTGTAAAGAATAGCTTCGCAGCATGTTCTACGAGGCAAATTTATCATTCTAAGAGAATAGTGTCTGAAAAAACTGAAGAGAATAAATGATAATTCTATGGTAAGTGTATACGTTAAAACGTAGACTTCAGAAAATAAAAAACAATTACCTTTTTCATTTTATTTAGAAAAAAATAATAAAAACAGCCTATGAATAGTTCAAAAATACAAAAAATTAGTTTTTAGAGTGTTAAATCATCATCAGGATCATCTTCATCAATATCATCTTGTTTATCGTATTCATAATGAATTGTAAAACTTTCGTCTGTTGCACGAGTTCTATAGGATGAAAAATATCGTCATATTGCGGTTATAAAATAAAGAAATAAAAATTTTATACTAACCGTTGTTTAACGTAGGGTAAAACAAGATTGTTTCTCGCTTGAACCTCATCTTCTTTAAGACGTAGATTAAAAGTCAGATTTGTTGTAATATCCGTCTAAAAAATTAGACTAGCTAATGGCGTATACAATATGTGGGTGCCTTGCATACCGTGTCAGCAGACGTAACAGTTTTAGGTTTTCTATTACTAATTTTTTCTTCACGTACATTGATAGCATTTAGATGGTTATCAATTGTAAACATTAAACACTAAAACAGCATTAATAGAATAATAACTTACTTACTAAATATGATGACAATCTAGTAAACATCTTACCACTTTTATTGTTTCAATACTTGTTTTAGATTTTTGTTCAATTTTTGCTTGAATAATACTATTTGACTCAAGACTTTTCACATGAATGATAATGTTTGCTATTGATCTAAAACTATTCATAATCGTTTCATTAACACAATCAAATGGCAGCACAGCCATCACAACATTTGCTCCTAAATGACAATTTTCGATTTTTTTTAAACATTTATCATCATAAAAAATTCAATTAATACGTACTACTATATTCCAACAATGTCCGACATACTTCGCCTAAAGTTGAATTTGTTAAGAGCCACGGTAATGATTCTATTAAAATAAAACATTTTTCTGTTGATTGGACTATATTATTGGCAAAATAAGATGCAATAGATTTAGATAAATTTGATTCTTTGAAAAAATCAATAACAGTGATCCTACAAACAGAATAAATATATAAATAGACCGATATAATCAAGAGTCGACATCTTTTTCTATTTTTTTGACGAAAAGAATTTATAGTAAAAAAAACTAACTTTGATTCGAGGTCATTTTTATGATTAACAACCATAGATTGAAACCAAGACTCATCGTGTTCTGTTAATATACAATAGGTACTGTGGAATCTAAAAGGAACAATATTAATTCTTCCCAAAAGTTCAGCAGAAATTACTATTCAATCTTTTTCTTCCATTGTAGTCTCTTTTCAGAATATCTTTCAAAGAAATCCATTTATTATGACTAATGCTTACTTGTTTATAATTTCCGCTACGTAGGTAGAAGAAAACTGGAAGCCAACTGAGGATAAAGAAGGATTTTCATCTAAATGAAAACAAATGTTAATTAATGAATACTGTTTAGAATCAAATAATCGTTTATTTAATCAAAAAAAGTTTACTTCAATTTTTCCTATTCTGAATATTTTTCTAGACAAAGTTAATTGAAAATACAACTTTAAACCCACCAATTACCAGTATGAAGCTCGGCTTGGTTTGAACGTTGATTCGTGTTGATAACATCAAAATTTAGTTTTGTGTACAATCTAGAAAGAGGTAAAAAACAAGCTAAAAAAATGAAAACAGAGCGAATCATCTCGATTAGACTCTATGAAAGAGAAAGTTCGCCAAAGAACAAGAGACTGAATTTAGAGACTACTATGTAGAGGAATTTCTTCTTCTACATATCAATTGTGTCGAAAACAAACTAAGATATTATTAGACTATGCGGACGTAGTTAATAAAGAGTATTTATACTTAAGTTACTAACATAGCATATGAATAGATAAATTCGTGACATCCCATTAACTATTAGCTATCGTTTCAGAAGACGGTTGCTGATCATCTTTTAAAAAAACGAATAAAACAACTGTAGCTCCTCAAACCATCTAACATCAACTTGCCGAAAAGTTAGAAGCAATCAAAGTCTTATTAATGTCTTTTTATTAAGTTATTGATTTTTTAATGTTTTTTAACATAATATAATTTAATTTCTTGTTTTTATTTTTTTATTGATATATTAAAATTAACGAAATACTATTCTATGAAGAAAATTTTGTAATTATTCCAATAGTTCTAACAAATCTAATGAAAATGAAAACAGGAAACTAAATCTCATTTGGCCCCTGTTTAAATTTAAACTCTCATTCAATGAATTTTTTTTTCTTCAAACGTGAAAAAGTGTACGAAATATAAGTACATTACATCCGCCTTGCATCAACGTAAGAAGCATATGAATAAATTTACTGCATGTATGTATTAGACTAACTAGCTATTGGCGACTAAAATCTACCAATCTCCTTCAGATATTCAGCGCCATCACATCAAAGTCAATTTTAAGCGTTGTAGTCTAAATTTGTAGTTGAAATGATGAGACAAAATTTTGCTCAAATATATTTTACCATGGGTATTCTTTCCCAATATGCTGTTGTCTGGAGGACCCAATGTTTAATGTGAAGATGGTGAAGAATTTGTTTATTGTATATATGTATTTGTTTATTTTCTGGTTTTTCTGTCGCGTCTCCACCACAACGGAATGTCCTGCATTGTTATCTTTATATTAGCTAAACGTTCCTGTTTTATTTTTTACACGTTTAGAAAATTTATCAATAAGTTCGTAGGAAATGTTCAGATCCACTAAACTTGTTCTACTTCTATCCCTGACAAGTGAATGTCCTTCATTACAACTGAATTTGGTGCTTCGTTTTTCTAGATATAGAAGACGGGCTAACTTTTTATCTGCGCTATTTATGACGAAATTTTCTGGGACAATGCATGGGAAAAGAGGAACAAGTATGACACCTTCGTTTTGCATGGCACCGCAGTACAATGAGCTGATCTTCTAAATATTCTCTCAGTTCCTTCTTTTGCCTACAGATGTTCTAGTTAACTAAAATTTTTGTAGTTTTTCAGACGAACTTATTGTGAGAGAAGTAGTCGTTCATTTGTATTTTTTAGAAGTTCGTATGGCAACACAACAGACTAATATGCGCCGTCACAGGTATTAGACCTTTTTAAAATTAGTTCGAGAATATGTTTAAAATAACTCAAATTTCTTTAGAAATCAAAATGATGATGATAACATCAGTGTTGTTTGTTATAAAGATCCAGAGACAAAGCGTGTTGGTATTTTAAGAATTCGTCAGCAAATTACATGCAGCGCTTGTGTGATTGTACGTGGTACATTATCAGCGTATCGTAAACATTTATTAAGTCAGAGTCATTGTGATATTGTTCGAAAACTATGTGACGAAAATAAATATTCACCATCGATTTATGATAAAGCGTTCCATCTTGCATTCCAAAATCGGGTAAGTAACTAAAGAAGATTATCGCAAAAAGTGCACAACTAGAAGGCAACGTTCGGAAAAAACAAGCATAACTTATTTTTCATACTTTTCTGCTCTGTAGACATTTTTTTAAGTATATAAGATTCACTGTTTTGATTTCCAAAACTTCGGATTTCTCATAATACAATAAGGCTCAATTATATGTCTTCTAGTTTTAGAAAGACGGTATTTCTTTGACTCAAAAGTTAAGATTTAGCAAACGAAAAATGCCTGTCTGTCCGCCCGTTATATGAAGGCGGAGAAAAAGAAAAGGATTTTTTCATCAAAAACGTTTTGTTGATTTCAGTGAAGAATGGTACAGAAAGGAGTTTCCATATAATCCAGAAGATTCTAGTTTGTAATGATCTCCAAGGGGTTCTCAGAAAACTCTTAGATTTTCTATCAGTTTCAGTCTAAAACAATGGATCAGAGTGATATCCAGTGCCTGGGGATCTCTAGAGTGTCTCAAGAAAACTCCGAGAGTGGTCTATCACTTGCAATCAAGGGATTCAGCGAGTTTAAGAGAACACTAATTTTGAATTATAATCTCTATATTATTTTTTCTTCCTTTTAGTTTGATTATCAAAGTGAACGTTTTCATTTCTTGTATAAACAACAAGATGATAATGATCAAAAATCTTCAACAATAATCAACAACGTTATAATGACAGATATGAATCAGTCAAAGATGGATACTTCAAACGGTAACAATAACGATGTAATTCAAGCAACTGCTCCGACGAATGATACGTCTACGAAAACTGATATTATGAAGAATACAACATCGACTAAAGCCAATAATAATCAAAATAATCGTATGAAACGTCGCCTGGATGTTACATTGGTATTTCAAGATAAAAAATACTCAATGGTCGGAACAGAAATAGCACCAATAAGAGCAAAACTACTCGAAGACTTGGTTACTGATCGTGCCGCAGAATTAGCTTCATTCCCGATAAGTGTTTATTTTAGAAAAAGTAAATATTATTCGTTTCTATTACTAATTGAAGACGTCAGTTTTTTCAATAATTGTAAAATACAATTATTTCTAGGAATTGGTGGTCAACAAAAAGAAGGGAAAGAAGAAAATCGTACGTATTTATAGTTTTTATTGTTTAAATTTCTTTCTGATATATTCAGATTTATTTTGAAAGTGTATAAGATGAGTTAGTGGCTCGGTTAGTGGGATGATTAGTTTTCAATACATTTTTAGAAATTTTCTAACAGTAATAATTTGTTGTTCTACGAAGAATAGTGAGAGTTTTTTCTCTGAAGATGATTAATTCATATTACGACTTGTATTTGGTTTTGGGTTTCTTCTGTTAACGTTATTTTTGTAATAAGAATACAAAAGTTTTGTACACATCTAATTGTAGAAAATAGTACGAATAATGAGTATCAACAGCTTCAGACGAGTTCTGAAAATATCACCGATGAATTAAATGTCAAATCGGCATCAAGTGCCGTTAACAATCATAATAATAATAATAGTAATAGTAATAATAATAATAATAATAATCAGAATTCAGCAGTAGTATCATCATCAGGAGTAAATGCTAACTCCTCTTGTACTACCGATATTGTTGGTATCGATGAAAATGAGGATGATACAAATTCACAAATGAAATTTGATGACACAGATTCTATATCTGTCGTGCCATACACAGTCAAGCGCTACACAGGGCGCTCATGGCATGTGAGTCCAGAAATGACCGTTGATGAAACAGCGCAGCAGAATAATGAAAGCATATGCAAGGTAATATTACTTTTTTCACGTATTTTTTCTACTTTTCTTTTCCAGTCAGATATTTAACATAAAAAAAAAATATATATCAGCTGTATCTATCTACAGCACTGGCTGGATCGCTGAATAATCGAGTTCGCAATTACTTCCCTTATATTCTTGAGATTCACTAAATTTTCCTATTCTCAGTAATTAATTAAACTTGATTTTTTCAACGCTGTATAGCACGTTGTCGATTATTTGGTTTATGAAACATACGCACATGGTGAACGACAACGTTTAAAATCATTTATGTCAGCTGCAGCTAGAAGAAGTTTTCGAAAGAAAAATATGTTTTATTGTGATATATGCTATGTTCGTGTCACGTCAGAGACAAATTTTCTGTTGGTACGCAAATAATTTTTAATTGTTTGTAGAAGAAAAAAAAATCGTTATTTAGAAGTTTGTCTTTATTTCTTAGCATTTGGAAGATCCAAAACATATTCAAAATTTCGCTAATTATGAAAATACGTTCCTACCATGGAGAAAAACAATGCAAACGGTAGTTTTTTATATTTTTTTGTGTCTGTATTGTAAAAATTGTTTGTCTTTCATTAGAGTTTATTGACGGGTAAATCATTCAAAGATTTATTGGGACCGAATTTATATAAAGAATATAAACAAACATTGGGATTCTACTGTGCACCCACAGAATTTTTGAATCGTGGTCGGTTTATGTGCGCCTATTGTGAACAGTTATTTCATGACCAATGGTTATTAGAGAAAGTAAATATTCCTGTAGTAGTCGTTTTTATTGAAGATTTAAATTGTTATGATTTGTGTTCTAGCATTTACATACAAAAGAACATTTGGCAAAAAAGTCAACATATGAAGACAAAGACCACAAAGAGTTAGTTGTTGTAAGTGTAGACGTTTCTTCAAATTCTTACTTATTGAAAATTTATTATGTAGTCATCTGTTCAGCTGAATTGAATTGTTCCTAAAAAATTCCTAATACGCCACATTTCACCATGTAAACAAATTTTTAGCTCTTAATTTTGCTAGATTTATTTTTCCAGAGAATGTTACCTTTTGTTCTATATTTTAGCGTTTTGGTAATAGTTTGTTTGTACCAGCCATATTTCGTTATAATGGTATTACTGAACTAGCTGATATTCATCATGATATTAAAAATCGTTATAATTGGCGCTTTATAACACGTCAACAACTGAATGAAGATACAAATATTTTTCTTAATAATTATCCATATGATGCATTTGAAGGTGTAACACGTGTCAACACAGAGAATGAAAATAATAAAAATAATTCAAATAATCATGTACCACAGCCACAGCAACAAGTACAATTTTCCAAACGGGGTGCTGTTAGACAATTTCCTAGTTGGAGAAAATTCTATCCTAATCGGACGTTAGTCAATAATATACCAGTTGGTGGAAACAAAATTGGTAAGTCTTATCTCAAATGTGTGTTTGTAATTTTTCCTTGAAAATTATTATTGTCATATTTTAGAACAACCTTCCAAACGTTCAAGTTCTGCAGCAGTAAACGGTAACGTTAAACGTAGTCGTAGTGAACTTCCTCCACCTGTCACCAATACAAATACAAATTTACATCAAAGAAGAGGTGGTACTGTCGCAGGAAGGGGCCATCGGATGAGAGGTCGCGGTGGAAATATTCCATTCGGAAATCAGAATTTTCATCTTGTAAAGCAAAATCCGTTTCCTATGAATTCTGGAAGACCAACAAATATGAATAATAGTGATCCTAATTGGAATAATAATTTTCCCGCACGTCCAGCCTATCAACGAGATATCCAAAATGACACTTATTCACAGGCTAGAACTGCTACGTCGTCATTTGGTGGTAGTGGTGGATATTCCAATTTTTCCTCTGCTCGTGGTCCCACAGAGAATTATGATCCAAATTTTATTCATGCTGTAGCAAGAGCGGTTGCTCAATATCGACCAGAAACAGCAACGAACCTTAGTCGACAAATTCGAGATCCTGGAAATCCAACAAATGAGCTTATCCATCATGTTGCAAAGTAAGTTCAACTTAGCGTAGTAAAACTTAACGGCAAGATTTTGAAATGAAGATCTTTTTCGTCCGCGAGTTACACTTAAGTACTAATTCTCATTCCTCCAATTTGTTTCTAGTGCTATCCAACGATCGAATCAGTCTTTTGACCAACCAGCCCCGATGAACTATTCAAATCATCAGCAACATGATTCATTTGGTACATCATATAATACAGATCCGGTCCTTTCTTATGCCGATTATCGTTCATCAACTGGTCCCTCTTCATATGCATCAAACGCGACATACACTCCGTCTTCGTCGTATTCATCATTTAGTGTTCCATCATCATCATATACAATGCCACCAAATGATTATAGTGCGCCGAATAATTCAAATTATAATCGTTTTGATAATACAATACCACAACAAAATTATTCATCATTTTCTTCTAATCGACCTTTCAGTGCATCACAACACCTAGAACAATTTTCTGACCTTTCATGGTCCGGAGATCCACCATACAAAAATCAACATCAACAACGTCCGGTTAGAGGAGGTGGAATATACCGTGGTCAACGAGGAAATGACAGTAGAAATCGTCGAGGAGCAGCGACCAACATAAATCATCAGTCAGAAAACCAAGGACAAACATTTTCTGGAGGAAGGAATCGTCGAGGACAAAATTTTAGTAGTCACCGTTAATCAACTTATGTCTTTTCTTTTTATTTCATAAAAAATTCGTTTTTTTTATTGCGTGAAAGACAATCGACAAAATATACCCACACAAATATGCGTATTTGTAATTCTATCTTTTGTTTTGTACAAATCTCTCTTGCTTTCCACTACTTGTCTAGTTTACGCATTTTTGTCGCTGACTATTTTTTGTCAGTTGATTCATTTTTTTTATAGTTCATTTTGTTTCACTACTCATATACAACATCAATAGCTGAAAATGTATTGTGGTTTTTCTACTCATTGATAGCATCTTTTTCTATATCCAGTTTTTCGTTTGATATTTATGTTGTTAAGTTTTATTCTATTGTTGTTCTTACTATTCGAACTTATGTAGTTCATTCTCTCTCTTTCTCAAAAGCAGTTATGTAATTTTTTTGAAAAACATTGATATAATATTTGGAAATAGAGATATGAAATTTTGAAAAATGTTACTAATTTTTCCATAGACGATGTTTGTTCTTGTCCTTACTGTTAAAGCATATTGGAACATTTTGTTACACATGTTGTTAGATCAATAGTAGAAAATAAAATGAATAATGAATGAACATTTGGTGGTGTGAAGTTATTCCTTTTCCATATAGTCATTGACAAGATAGACTCAGAATAGTTTAAAATATTATAGCTTGGAACAGACATTCATCATTTGTTGCTTAAGTTCAATTTAATTTGAAGTCTTTTATCATGGGCTAGACAGTGAGTAGGCAGACTTTGAGTAAGAAGGTGAGCTCTCACATATATCAATTAATTCTGCTTCATAAGTCATAGTCCTCAGATGTTAATAACTTTGCGTTACTATTATAAACTTTTAAGAGTTATTCAAGAACGTCTTTTATCTTTCTCTGTTTAATCTGTATATGATGAATCAGTCTTCATTATGCCAATGAGTCAAATAACGTATCTTTATATTAAGATTCTTCAGGAAGTTTAGTGGTCATAGACATTTGATCATCATGACTTAGAATGTGTAACATTTTTGTCTACAAAAGAATATGGGAAATTAATCATGACAACATTCTGATACTTTCTTGTTTTCTCTTCACTTACAAAATAAATTATTCAGAGTAGAAAATACGTGACATTATTAGAAATATTTATAGAATCGTTCTGTTATTTCGATCAAGGCGATTATTATTGCAAGATTAAATTGAGTAATAATATCTTTGGTCGACGAAAAAATAACCTTGGTTCACAGACTTCGTACTCTGGTCAGAAAATCAAAATATTCTGTTATCTACATTATGAGAACAAAGTGTTCTATTCTGTATTTGCTAATGAAGATAGTATCTTTACCAGTTGGAGAGGAGAAGTAAATAACATGACAATGTTAAACTTGTACCTTTCTTTTTTAAAGAACAGTATGAATATAAAAAAATTCTTTTGCATTCAAATCATGTTTGTAGAGAGAAAATGTTTTGATGAAGGAGAATGAGAAACACGAATGAAGTGTTTTATTTTATTTCACCCACTGCATCAATTATTTTTTATTCTGTTATTTTAGAGCTAATTGTACGATGAATGTATCCACAGCAGTAAGACGTACTAGCACTGTTCATCCATATCCAGATCCATCACTTGTGGGTATCGTGCTGGGCGCTCAATGGGGTGATGAAGGTTGTGAAAATGATGCTTAAAAAAAACTAATGTCGTATTAATTTTATTATAATTACTTTTGAAGGTAAAGGAAAATTAGTTGATTTACTCGCATCGGAATCCGATGTTGTATGCCGATGTCAAGTATGTTAGATTCTTGTGCACGTGTTAATGATTAAATAGAAAATAATTCAATTGTTTAGGGAGGCAATAATGCGGGACATATGGTTCATTGTGGCAGTCTTGAATATGATTTTCATATGTTACCGTCTGGCTTTCATTTGCCCAATTGTGTTAATATCATTGGTAATTTGTTTATTTGAATATAAAACCTGATAGCGATTAATTATAAAAATTGTTTACCTAGGTAATGGATGTGTAGTCAATTTACCCGAATTAGTTGATGAAATAAAGAAAAATGAAGCTAAAGGCGTTACTGACTGGCAAAAACGTTTGTTAATTTCTGATCGTGCTCATTTAGGTTGGTGTGTCCAGAGATAAATGTCTTTAGTTTTGAATTTGGACTATGATCCTTTCTTTTAGTATTCGATTTTCATAAACAAACTGATGGTTTGATTGAAAAAGGAAGAGGTAAGAGTAGGTACGATCAATTTTAATTAATCAGAATGATTTCTTTTTTATTAGCTAATGTTCCTTCATTTTCTATATATCCGTTTTCTCTTTTACGTAGTCTCGGAACAACGAAAAAAGGCATAGGACCAACTTATTCAAGCAAAGTAAAGAAGAGATAAGTTTTCTTCTAATATTCGGCTAACTCTAGTCACATTTTCTAGGTAACCCGAAATGGTGTACGAGTTATTGATTTAATGGGCGATTTTGATGTGTTTGCGGAGAAGTAATTTAACCTTTTTTTTACAATATAGAATAAAGATTTGACATAAACTTTTTATTTAGATTACGAAATTTATTTAATTATTATAAAATGACATTTCCTGATTTGGAAGGTGATATTGAAAAAACAATTGCACAGTTTAAAGTAACGTATTATTATTAATAAATAACAGCCAATCACAAAAAATTCGTCTTTTAATATCATTTTAGGAATTAGCCGAATATTTTCGTCCAATGGTCACAGATACAATTGCATATTTGAATAGAGTTATACTCGATGGTGACAAGAAAATTCTGGTTGAAGGAGCAAATGCTACGATGTTAGATATTGATTTTGGTGAGAAAAATAATTTTTGTTTGTAATTTACGCTGTCTAAGCTGATTTTGACTCATTGTACTGAACAAAAAGAGTTGAAAAAGTGTTACCTTTCATACCATTTTCACATTTTTTCTATGAATAGGAACTTATCCATATGTGACATCATCTAACTGTAGTATTGGTGGAGTATTAACTGTAAGTGAAATTAATTTGATTGTATTTTAATTTATTCAGAAAGATCTTTTGTCTATTTTAGGGTCTCGGCTTAGCACCAAAATTCATCGGTGATATATATGGTGTGGTTAAGGCCTATACAACTCGTGTTGGTGATGGAATATTTCCTACGGAGCTAAATAATGTCAGTTTAATATTGTCACATAAATAAAAAATACTATGTTTTTTTCGTTATTTACTTTGCTAGGATATTGGTGTGCATTTACAGACAAAAGGTCATGAAATTGGTGTTACAACAGGTTAGTATGAATGCAACTACAATAAAATAAATAATATATATTTGATAATATCTTGTTTAGGAAGAAAAAGACGTTGTGGATGGTTAGATCTTGTTTTACTTCGTTATACAAATATGATTAATGGTTTTACAGCGTATGTGAATATATTCTATTATATTTCATCAAAAATTAACCATACTTTATCTATATAGACTATGTTTGACAAAATTAGACACATTGGATGAATTAAGTGAAATCAAAGTAGCTACGACTTATAAACGTCATGGTGAAATTTTGAACAGTTTTCCGGCGAGTGTAGATACTATGCACGATATCGAAGGTTTATTATTATCTTTTATAGTTGTTCAGAGATGAAAAGTTTTCATTCATTTAGTTGAGTACGTTACTTTCCCAGGATGGAAAACAGATACGTCTGAATGTCGAGCATTCAAATCGTTACCTCACAATGCAAGACTCTATGTTCAATTTATCGAACAATTTCTCAATGTACCAGGTTCGATTACTCTATAAAATATATTTTACTTTCTTTATCAATCAACTTTTTCTATTTTTAGTCAAATGGATAGGTGTTGGTAAAGATCGTCGAGCCATGATATCCTGTTTTTCAAAATAATTTCGTACATTCTTACCATTTATTATTCAATGAACAAACAACAAATGTTTTGCTCTATACCTATTTTTTTACACATACAATTTTTGCCTGTTAGAGTTGAGACAAGCACAAATTTTTTTAACTGATAACTTCAGTGATCTGGATAACTTGACAAGTTATCAAAATATTTTTATTTGTGAACAAAACGTTTTTCTAATCAAAAAAACATTACACTGTTTTCACTTTTTTTCTTTGATATTTACACATTTACCTTGACTCTCTTTGGCACAAAACATATTATTAGGTTTTGTTTTGAAAGTTTTTTTAATAAAACAAGCGAACAACGAATTAAATGTTCTAACAGGGACTAAGTCGAATTGGTGAACTGACGTGTTATAAAAAAAATGGAAAAGACGATATCTTTATAAATTTTTAGTTACTCTCTCTAACATCATATCCGACAAGCATTTACTATAATTATTTTCGATTAAATTTACACTGCTTTTCGTTGAAAGTTAATTAAAATTTTAGTGAATTATAAATCTTCAAAAAACATTAATTGGTTTCATGCTGATTCTACCAGAAGTGAACAAGTCATGGTCAAAGTTCAAGTCGGTAATACTTTTTACTGTGATAAAAGATTATCTTAACGAAATAGTTGCACCGATTATCACACATTCTTAATAACGGATGATCGAAATGTGAATTGGTATATTAATTGTTAGAATATATTATAGTTTATATCAGATTAAGATAAATCGATCTTTTTCTTTAGGTATTTCTTGATTTACAACGTGTTAAACCGTATATTTTTTTAGTTAATAATACATTTTTCGGTTGTTCATAAAACTCTCACTAAAAGATGTATATACATATACATAGAAATGACTACTCGACAGTTGTTGTTTCTTCGACTTTCAAATGACATACTGGAAGTTCAGGCCATTTATTTTCGTGACATTTAAGGTCTGCAACGCCATTGCTCGAATTAGTCATAACAGAGTCATTATAACAAACATATCGAGAAAGTAGATAATAATGTTGACCATTATAAACGAAATAGGATTCAGCACTTTTATACCCATTCGGTATGGTATCAGCAGTAGAGTTCAGGCATCCGGCAGCTAAAGAGAACAAGCAAATCATAAAGTAAAAATTATATGTGCTTTTTATATTCACTTACGTTTACATCGGGGTCGTGGGCCCCATCTACCATTTAAACATTCGATTTTCATCGGTCCTGAACGTTCATCATAAACAAAATTATCTAAGCATTGGTAACTAGCTGTACTATTGTTCTCGAATGTGCCGTCCGACAGTAATTTGCCATGTATTGTTGTTTTTCCGTTTGGAATCGCCACATTTGAGTAACAGCGTCGTTTGGTGGATGCTAGAAAATTAGGAAAAAACAAACAGTAACCGAAAACAACAACTTCGTGGGAAAATCACTGAATTGATTACGTAAAAAGAATATTATTTTGTATTATGATTCTATAGCACAACAATTAATACTTAAGTCGAATTCCTATCGATATTGTTTAGAGTTGCAATATGATCACTTACCATAGCAGACTGATTTTGGAGTCCATTTTCCAGTGTCAAGACAAGTCATATTCAATGAACCAGAGCTCGAATTCCATACACTAGCATTAGCTAGACAATTCAATTCGATAAATGATCCGGGAATGGCTTCATTCGTAGAAGTATTAAATACTTTGATATTGGATGCTACGATCATTGTAGTGTCATGATCAATAGGTGGTGGTAATGCACAACGTGGCTTTACTGCAGCAGAGATTGACAAATATATTTTGTTCGATGAAAAATACGCAGATAAAATACTTACAAATGCACTTTTTTACTGGTTGGAATTGACCATTTTGGCAAGTCATTCGAAATGCATTAATACCGCTCTCCGTCGCGTATCCATAATGACATGAAAAAAGAACTGAGCCAGTATATGTTTGATCTTTGTATAAAGTTGTTTGGTCACTTAACACTAAGGCATCTTCAACTTTTGGAAAAGAATCGCAGCGCAATTGAGATTCACGGATCTGGCGTCTAGGGGAATTGGAAAGCATTGTCGTTAACACTTCAATTAGCGAACTTGTACCATTGTTAATAGACATGTTTGTTGATGTTACAGGAGACGTATCGACATTATCTATAATCATATCTGTAATTTTGTCTGTATTGTTTTCTACTACAATAAAAGAAATTTATTAAGTAACTTAATTAGAAAAAATCCTGCTTTTATTTAGTGAAAGATCGAAAAATTTGACAAATTTCGCCTATTAGTGTGGTATAAGTACTTGTTGAATGGGAGTAACTTCATAGAAATTATGAAAATATTGGAGAGAAGCAGCATGAAACTAGATAATTTAAAATTTGCTTCATTTGATTATCAAGTCAGTATATATTCCAAGGGGGAAAAAGCATACTTCTGTACTTCTGGTACTTCTCCGTACTTCTTGATACTTCTTCGTACTTCTTCGTACTTTTTTGTACTTCTCCGTACTTCTGAAGTACGAAGTACGAAATACGAAATCCCGTATTTCGTACTTCGTACTTCAGAAGTACGGAGAAGTACAAAAAAGTACGAAGAAGTACGAAGAAGTATCAAGAAGTACGGAGAAGTACCAGAAGTACAGAAGTATGCTTTTTCCCCCTTGATATATTCAAAGCTTAAAATATACTTTACCATCTCTGCACATCGATAAATTCAAATTTGTTTTACTCCAGCTACCATCCGGTAAACAATATGTAATGAATGATTGTGTTCTATTAACGACCGATTCCAAACCAGAAGTACATTCATAAAATAAAAAGCTTCCAATAGAAAACCGATCGTCCTGATTGTTATTAAATGAAATTCTTGTATTTGGTACATTAGGTAGATCAGTTTTTTTACACATAACATGATCATTGACCATCGTTATGTTGTTTGTTTGATCATTACTATCCGTTGTAAAATAATCATTAGGCGGTGATGGATTACTATTAACACTGATAACAGTGTCGTTTTGAACGGTATTGATAAGCCGTGTCGATGATAATAGGTTTTCACTAGAATCCCAATTTTTCGCTGATGACTGAGAAAGAAAGATTGATGTTGTAGTAGATGTTTGTACTAATGAAGAATTTATAGTTGATGAGAGTTCTACAGCCGGAATTACTGTAAGATTACTAGCTTCTGGAATGGTCATTTTTGGAGTAGTCACAGACAGTTCTGACGTTGTATTAATGTTGATAATAGTATCTTCTTGAATAATATTGATCACCCGTGTCGATGATAATAGGTTTTCACTAGAATTCCAATTTTCCGCTGATGACTGGGGAAGAAAGGTTGATGTTGTAGTAGATGTTTGTACTAATGAAGAATTTATAGTTAATGAGAGTTCTACAGCCGGAATTGCTGTAGGATTATTAGCTTCTGGAATGGTCATTTCTGGAGTGGTCACAGGCAGTTCTGACGTTGTATTAATATTGATAATAGTGTCTTCTTGAATAATATTGATCAGTCGTGTCGATAATAGGTTTTCATTAGAATCCCAATTTTTCACCGATGACTCTAGAGGAAAGGTTGATGACATAGTAGTAGATGTTTGTACTAATGCAGAATTTATAGTTGATGAGAGTTCTACAGCCTGAATTACTGTAGGATTATTAGGTTCTAGGGAGGTAATTTCTGGAGTAATCGTAGGTAGTTCTGACGTGGTATTAATGTTCATAACAGTGTTTTCTTGAATAATATTGATCAGTCGTGTCGATAATAGGTTTTCACTAGAATCCCAATTTTTCGCCGACGACTCAGGAGGAAAGGTTGATGTTGTAGTAGATGTTTGTGCTAATGAAGAATTTATAGTTGATGAGAGTTCTACAGCCTGAATTACTGTAGGATTATTAGGTTCTAGAGCGGTAATTTCTGGAGTGATAATTTCGAGAGTGGTCATTTCTGGAGTAATCATAGGTAGTTCTGACGTGGTATTAATGTTCATAACAGTGTTTTCTTGAATAATATTGATCAGTCGTGTCGATAATAGGTTTTCATTAGAATCCCAATTTTTCATCGATGACTCAGGAGGAAAGGTTGATGTTGTAGTAGATGTTTGTGCTAATGAAGAATTTATAGTTGATGAGAGTTCTATAGCCGGAATCGCTATAGGACTATTCGCTTCTGGAGTGGTCATAGGCAGCTCTGACGTTGTATTAATGTTGATAATAGTGTCTTCTTGAATAATATTGATCAGTCGTGTCGATAATAGGTTTTCATTAGAATCCCAATTTTTCACCGATGACTCTGGAGGAAAGGTTGATGACATAGTAGTAGATGTTTGTACTAATGCAGAATTTATAGTTGATGTGAGTTCTACAGCCTGAATTACTGCAGAATTATTAACTTCTGGAATGGTCATAGGCAATTCTGACGTGGTCATATTTAAATGAGTGACCGAAAATAATGCCACTGGAGTAGTTGTGATTGGCGAAACAGTGTGAGAAGTAGAAATCAATGTCGAAAGCATGGTAGTTATTGTCGATGTTATTTCTAAAGATTCGCATAAAGGTATGCCAGACCATGTTCCATCTTTTCGGCATTTAATTGTTAAGGATGGACCTGAGAGAACATGAACATAATTTGGATTACAAAACCGAAGTACATACGAATCGACGACAAATTCTTGTGGATCTCGTATATATTGCAATGAGACTAGAATAAATTCATCTTCTATCATTGCAATTATAGTTCATAAGAATTATTACCGTTGTGTACATAAGAGTTTTGAACTTGCGATTCAATTTCCAGTAATTCATGTTTGGGACAAATTGGAATGTCTGTCAGAAAAGTAATCGTGTAAATATGTTAATCGTTGAGATTATAGAAATCCTACCGTGACATTTAGGAATATTTTGCCAAATGCCATTAATACACTCTGTCACGAGATCTATGGTTGATATTTTATAACCATAATCACATTCATATGTTACTGAACCGGTATAAGTTTGATCTTGCCAAATTGTAACGTTGTATGATGTAAGGAATCCATTTGTAATATATGGAGGATAACTACATCGAACCATCGGTGTTGTATAGAAAATGCCTGAAAGAGGCAAGCGTATACATATATCGACGAGAATAAGCTGACTCAGCTCATATACATACGTTCACATTTTGGCATTTCTGACCATTGTCCGGTCGCCAGACATTCAACTACCAGAGATTCTTTACCATTCGTGAGCTGAAAACCTTCTTCACATGAAAAAATTAAATTTGAACCGACCTATAAATACTTATATACGTATATGTCTTATGGTATTCAAGGAACAACGAGATGAACAGCTCACCAAAAGTAACTGACGATTTTCTGATGAATATTTAAAATTCATTTGGATGACTCGAGAAGCAATAGGTAGATATAAACTTGAGTAGTTACACGTGTGCTCAATATCTAATAAAGTGCAACTGCAACTACAGAAATATTTAATATCTCATTTAACTTACATACACAGATGGGCATAGGTGTCCATGTACCGTTCGACTGACACCTGACAAATAAGGAACCTCCATTAAAATTGCTTAAAGTGTAATGATCTTTACATCTTAAAACTACAACAGAACCAGCCAATATATGTTGTGAATCACCTTCAAAACTAGTCAAATTATCTTTGATCACAATCGTGTTTTCAGGAAACGACTTGAGTATTGGACATCGTTTCTGAACTACAAATTGCAAAATCGCACTTATCATTTTATCCTGTTTTAGATCAGGTATGCGAGATTTCTGAATTCAAGAGGATTTTTGCACTTTCAATTTCGTGTAAATGCAAGATTTTCAAAATTTCTTCGAAATGCGACGAATTCGAAACATGGAGTTTCCACTGTAGCTAAAAATATTTCATATAGAAATCTTAATTTGATACAATCAAAATAAAAACTATATCAAATATATTTTTCTAGAGCAGAAGTTGTTGATTTAAGCTTACTATCCGTAACAAAATAGAAAGCGGACGGCTGTTTTTGTACTAACGTTTGAATGAAATGACCTAGGGATTTCCATCAGTGCATAGCCAAGACCTGATCACATGATTCTATGAAAAGTTAAGGCGAACATACGATTTGG
>CAJNOQ010000248.1:0-59590 GCA_905250885.1 Didymodactylos carnosus
GTCTAATACGCCACACTAAAATAGTTTGTCCATATATAGTCAAACTTTCAGATCTCTTTGACTTATTTTGCTAATTTGTCATTTAAAAAATTTTTCATCTTGTATAAGGGTAAAAATAGGAAAACGTCGATAACTTTTGAAGGAATGAGATTGGGGAAAATCCCCTTTAGGGTTTTTACTATCTCAATATACTCAACTATGAATGAATGAAAACGGGAGGTATCACCTCAGATGGTTCCCTCGTAAGAATTACCTATTATAAGAATATTCTAACATTTAGTTCTTTACTTAGAACATAAAATCTTATTTGTATTAGATTTTGTATTAACATCAACATACTGTTTTTTCAAGTATGATACATACATATTTTCTACTATATTAAATTACTTTTTTTCTGTTCTCTATGTTTATACCATTATCGTAGTGCTTTGAGTAAGATACTGTTTTATAAGTTCCACTCAAGTGTCTTTACTAAACAAATGATTCATTTCAACTGATTCATTTCAATGATTCATTTTTTTACTAGAGGCGTAGGTATATATTAAATGTGTAAACTTAGATTTTAAGGTAGAATAAGCCTCTGCTGTGAAAGACTTTTGAATAAATCAATTTTTTTATTTGACTAATTACTTTTCAATTTTCTTCGTCTTGTTTTGGATATTAACGTCCTTTGTTATTGTTTGTGAACGTACTATTTTAACATTATCCATGGCTGTGGATCCGGCTGGAAAATGTCTGTTATTTATTATGGCTGTTATTTTGCCTCCTGTTGGTAAGTATTTCATTATCCTCACGTCAAATTTTCACATGTATGATATTTATGGTTG
Organism: Didymodactylos carnosus; assembly: GCA_905250885.1. Lineage (NCBI taxonomy): Eukaryota > Metazoa > Rotifera > Eurotatoria > Philodinida > Philodinidae > Didymodactylos > Didymodactylos carnosus. The sequence continues at coordinate 828 of CAJNOQ010000248.1, forward strand.
TTGACTTTTTAAGCGGTGTGGCTCGCGCGTGACAAAGTTTGCAGTTGTTCCGTGTTTATTAATATCATTCTTACTCTGATGGGCTGGGTAAGACAATTATTTTCTTATTTTTAGATCCATGTTTATCTTCTATTCACTTTTCAGCTACCCGGTATAATTCATGCATTTTGCGTTATATGCTGTTGTTCACGATATAATGACTAACAATCAGATATCCAAATATTACCTGCCATTTTTATTGATAAAATATGAGAAATGATTGTAGATGTTATTTATATTTTCAAGAACTATTATTCATTTAATGAAAATCTCATCTTAATCAGACTATTTTTAATTTTTTTCTGCTAGTAAAACAATAGTTTTCTTTTCAGATCATTCTCATTCTATTTTTCAAATTATTGTGTATTCTTTTATTCATTTATTTTATTTTTCATTCCAGCCTATCTCATTTTGTTTATATGTTTCAAATAAAACCATTCGTAGCAGATAGTGAAACAACCTAAAAGAGATACTTCAAATTAAAATAACTCTATTTTCATCGTTATAATTCTATTTAAAAGCATACATTATTGCAGCTCATTTATACCTGAAGAAGATTTATCTCGGTGATTCATGAAACATTCGGCACGATCCCTGTAATTTGATTCAATTAAATTTTTTTGATTAGTGAAAGACATTTACTTGCAAAATTAAAGATTTTTCTTATTTGACATGATGTTTCAAATTTTCAGTTTTCTACAGCGTTCTTTTAATACAAGTGCATATCCAGTTTTTTCTTTTAGAATGATAATGCCATACACATGCTGCTTAGCTTCAGTTCATTCCATATTAATATCAAAATATCATTTTTTTTAGCGTATTATTAGTTGTTGAAATATTTACCATTTCGTTTTGTCGTTATTTGGTCAGAAAAAATAGTTACAATCATATAACGTTACATAATGATACGGCTGAGTAATCTTTTTTTGCCATTTTCTTTCACCTTCACGTGTTATTTATTATTTCTTCTCTTTTTGGTAGACGGGCTCTATTGAACAAATTTTTTTGAAAAAAAAGGTTTGCTAATTTTGGAATAGAAAATTCAGTGAGAAACCTATGCGTAATATTTCAATAAACATCGTATGTTACTTATCCTCTCTAGGTTTTTTGTGAACAAATCTGTTAAATACAGGTCTTATTTACAGTGTATTTCTCATACTACGGGACTATAGGTCAAATTTCCCAGAGTTCATGCCATTTTTATACAGCATATCTAACTTTTAGCTTTTGTATGAGATTGATGATTAAAACAATTAATAATATTTTGATATGACAATTTTTTGAGTGTACTTGTCACAGTTCTCTTACATCATGGCTTTAATGGCTGGCTGTATGCCTATGCAAGGGATGTATATGCCAAATGCTATGGGAAATCCAAATATGCCTATGTTTCCAATGAATATGAACAATCCATTCTTGACTACGAATCCTTATCTTACCTATCAATCATCTATGTATGGAAGATTTCGACATGTTAATCGTTCTAGTCCTTCTTATCGGCACGCTCCTTTTGATTGGTATCGACCACCAAAAACATATCATGTTGTGCACGAGGATGCTGCTGTTTTAACATTAGACGGTCCGATACCGATCGGAGACTTTTACAAATACTACATTTACGGAGGAAACGACTTGGAGGACGATTATGATGACGACTACGAGATTGCTGATGAATATGATGATAGTTACAGCGGGCGACCTGGACAGACCTCGCACTATGAACAACAAAGCGTAGGCTATCGACGTCGTCCTAATAATCCTATCGACCAATACGATGAGGATGACATGGGGGAAGTGGATAGATTAGATACCGGACGTCCGCCTTATCCGGTACCGTCATCAAACAGATACACTAGCCTCGGTCAGAATCGTTCGAGACCAGGATATTATCGACAAAATTATCGACGTACAAATGTTAATGATACTGACTCTCTAATTGGGAATATGGACGATAATGTTTCTGTAAATAGTACATACAATTAAATCAATTATTCGTCAGTGTGCTTTCATCTAACGAATATCAAAATCATTTTCTTTTTCACTCATTTCAGCAGTCACATTTTATCCATCTAAAGCTTTTAGAAGTCAGCTGCTGCAGCATCAATTCAATCTATTTTTTCTTCAAAGACTTTTTTTAATTTTTGCTCTTATTATCAATAATTTAGTGAAAGAAGAGTTTATAAAATACCTAAACTTCAGATAAAAGTTTTATCTTGTAGTAAATGCAATCGATTCCTTCTCGAAAAACTGTTTTTTTAGTTAATTTGGGAAGAATAAATCTTTATTTAATTGTTTTTCTATTATTATATGTCAGCTGATCATGTAGAAATTGATACCACAAGATGACGCATGATTTGGCAACTGAAATATTTTTCTTTCAAATTCCTAAATCATGAGCCTATTTGATTGGCATCTTTACATTCAACTTTTGACTTTATGTATGCAACTTTTGTAAAAGTGGTCATCAAATTCAAATACCTTAACGTTTGTTATTCTTCCTCATAAGCACTTTCGTTACGCACAATTTGAATCTCTTCAGTTTAATCAAATTTTAATTGAATAGGGATTATTCTCTTGCAGGTTTCGTAGTCTGGCAGCATAGTTAAATTCGTATGCAGCCAAAAGATGAACCTGTATGAGAAAAATCTATATATCCTCGTATGTTCTTACCGTATGTTTGCTGTTGTTCAAATGGAACATTTAACAGTGCTCAACTGGAATGTTTCCTTGTCAAACGGAGTGATATTATCGTCTATTTATAGTATCCGAAACTATAGCATATTTCTTTTCTCTCTTCTGTAGACAACAATGACGGGTAATAATTATTTTTCGAGAAAAAATAATTCATATAAAATTTGTTTTTCTAAGTTTGTTCTTATTTTTAAATGAAGCGACGAAGATGATAAAGTTCTGTGTATTTTGAGATAACCTATGAGACCATTAACGTTTCAAAATTTTCGACAGGTTCATTTATCATGATCATTGTACAATGTTTTGTGGTATTATCGACTAATCATTTATACGTGGTTGATGATGATATTGACAATTTGTTTATTTTATCATTTTATATAAACAATTGAGAATGAATGAACATTATCAATGTTCCGTGAATGAAAAAGTCTAATGTAGATAAAATGAAAAAATTCTACTTTATTTCTCTCTCGTTTCTTGAAAAAAAAAAAAGTTCAAACATGCAAATGAGAACAGAAGAAGAATATATTTACATACCAATGGGCGTCAGACGTTTCTCTCTTTTACACCAACTGCAAATTAGAGAACATATACAGTTATCCCTAATGGTACTCATCAAATCTATTTATTTTCAATTTTAAGAACGAAAGAAATGCTTAATTATTCTCTTATATCAACAATATATTTCATATTAAGTGATAAAATATTCTTTGAAAAGTGTAGAGAACCTTTTTCCTTACAATAGAATAGCTCCTGTTCGACGCAATTGTCAATGAGAGGCCAACGAGCTGTTAGGCGATTCGATAAAATTAGATTTTTTGGAAAGAAATTTTCTTTAAGCTATTTTATTGTTATTATCAAAAAGAAAGTAAACAGTAGATACTCTTGTTGTGTGCAAGCCGATCAAATTCATAGTGCACAGTCCATAATACATTACAGATAAAAATCTATCTTTTCATAATAAAGGAAGAAATTTAAGTGAATAGACATGAGAAAATCAATCTATCCACTAGTGATCTATCATGGATGCAAGGAGATTCTGGAGTTTAGGAAATGTTAATTTATTGTAAATTTTATAGAATGATCGATTTCTGCATAAAATGGAACATTTTCAATAAATATGATAGATTGGAAAATGTGAGAAAAATTCCGGTCATATCTCAATGATGTTTTCCATATCAGAAAATTTTTTTTGTCGTTCAACTTCTAATTGTGGTTTGTTTTTCAAACTCTAAGGCATATCTGACTTGAGTAAATCATGAGTTGAAGTCTGAAACCAAAATTATATTACAATTTCATTTTTTTGATATATTTCAAATTGTAGTCCAGAATCGATTTATTATGTGCGAAAAAAGCCTGCTCAACAGATGTCAAACGACACTTTATTCGATCAACTTTTTATGTCGATTACGCTTATGACATTTACATTTGAACGAAAAATTGTATTGTTACCGCAAACATTGGGATATGATCGGGATTTTTCTCACACTTTTCATAGTATCAAAATTTTCATCTACTCTTTAAAATTTTAATATTTTTAATTTTGATTATTTAAAATCGGTTCACTTATAAAGTTTGAGCTTTACTATCGATGTAGTTCATATTTAGTTTTTGGTTTGTATAAGTGTGATATTTTTGCATGAATTTATAATTGCATTAGCCTTGACCCTGACACTGCCACCATGCAATATCATATCTAAATTTGTGGGGTGCCAACTGGTTTTACTTTGTAAGCTAATAAAAAAAAATGAATTCTTTTAACGGATCAAGTATGGATGATTTATTTCTGAACATTATTTTCTTAAAAGTGATTCACTGTCGATTAATAATGTCCATTTATTCTTTTAATGTATCAATTTTACATGTATTTTATGGTTTCGATTAGAAGATAAAATACATTTAGAAGATACAAATACAAATTAGCTAACGTTAGAATCTAGAGGGTCGTCAATTTTTTTTTGGCAAAATAAAACTAAAATTAAAAATTAGCTAACGTTCAAATCTTTCTTTTGTTCACTAGATAGATGATGTTGTTATACTAATCAACAAAAGTAAAGAAAGATAAAACAATATTTTCACATTATTTTTTTAGTTTTAATTCACCATATTCAAACATCAACTTATCTAGAAAAAAAGTCAATTGAATGGGGGACATTATGTTGGCGTATAATATTTCATTTCTATCTTTCGAAAACGTTTACCTGTATATTCATTATATTTCATTTTTGAGTTTTTTCTTCTGATAAGTGTTGAAATCACATTACAATTTGAAAAATTGATAGTTTATAAAGAAAAATTAACCAGAATAGTAGAAAAACAACACTAGAAAAAAATTAAAACAGCATCTAAAGTGTTTTTGAAAATTTTTATACTAGATATGTATATGAAGGATAGTAGCAGATTATCCAGCCAGGAATAGTTTTATTGAAAAATAACCATCACATTGAAAGAAATAGCAGTAAGTCAAGAATAATTGAAATGCGTAGAAAACCAGATTAAGAAAAGATTTTGAACAGGTTAAGTACTAATCGAGCTTCTTTGCTATTACATGTCTTGGTAATTTCTGTACTGTTTGTGAAAGCTCAAGATAAATTGTATATACATTATCATAGATAAAACAACAGTAATAGATTTATTTTGGGAAGTACACGAGTTTTATAACAATATAAATGGATTGATTTAAATATGGATTGTGTAGATCTTGAGACAGAAAGACATCTGATTGCTTAGAAAAAGCATTGTAGACTAACGGACCACCATCACCGTTGAATCTGAAATGGTCGAAAATCAAGACTGATCCAAAATTATTTGAACATCGTATCATCTATTTCGGGTTTACAAGAAAAAAGTTCCTTTAAAAAAGAAACATCATTACATTATTTTTCTCTAAAGAAGACGGAAAAATCACACTAAATCTTTTTTGTTTATCCAGTAACTTGATTCATAATGGTGTATGATGTTTTAGAAATTATACTGTGTTGACTACAGTCTAAAAAGAAACGTATAGTATAAAATCAGAGAATAAATGTATAGCTTAAAAACTATCCATGTATTCTGTGATTCTAAGTGGAACCAACTTCCACTAAAATTTTAGTTTTTAGAGTGTATAAAATATTTGTGTTACTTTTAAATATCTTATTCTCTATTTTGTCTACACCACTTTTCCCATACCGCTCATAATGCAAATTCTTCAAATGGTCATATTATGCATTACATACATCTTGTGCAAAAAACATTTTGTTATAAATTTGTCTATAGAGAGGAAAAAATAATTTCTCATTACTTTTGACACCACCATGTTCAAATATGTCTCAATGTCCTACATACGTCTAAAAATCTTCTATATGAATTATTACGTTTGGTATCATTATTATTACATGTCTTCTGTTTTACAGCTATTGTATCACAGTATACACGAAGAAATTGCTCTAATCAAAGTTATGAAATAATTGAATTTGTTTGATGATCAAAGACCACTAAAGCTCACACAGGTTTGCATTAGACAATAAAAACATGTGGACATATATCGAAAATCATTTCTAAACTTCGCTTTGGATGTAATAAATATACAAAAAGAATATGAATGAAGAAAATCCATATGACTTGTGTAAAAATCTGTGAGTATCACTAAACATGAATGTTCAATGATTGTTCTTATAGAATTTGATCATTATCGAAGTCGAAGTTTTTATCGTAAGTACTTTAGCTCTACAGTGAGGAGAAGAGTGTCGTACGTTAAAGTTTCTACAAATTTCTCTTCATGTTAAAATTTGTTCGTTGAAAATTCATTTTAAATCCTTAGAGCTGTTTACGATGAATATAATGATTTATAGAAATAGTTTATTTTTCTATTAAAGTATGTTTTGGTTTTGTATTGTGGCTATATTAGTGATGTCGAATATTTTATATCAAACTCTTGCAGACGGTATATAAAATATAAGTTGAAATTTTATGAGTAACACATGTCGATACATATTTCCGTTAATTGTAGATGGATGTCGTTATACTACTCAATATAAACCATCTGGTAATAAGTGTGTTTGCAAAACGGGATACGGACCCGAGTATCCATTAGTAAGAATATCTTTTCATCGGTGAATTGAAAATTTGCGTGATATATGTGACCTTTCGTATAGGGTTTTGATACAGACGATCCAATGATGGTGCGCTATTATTATTTTATTAAAAAGACATTTATATTTATAATTGGAAAGATTTTTTTGTTTTATTATTCTAGCCTTGTAGCGTGTATAATTCTTGCATATTATTTCCGGAGTTTTGTGGAGGATTATCACATTCCATTGGATGCGATTTTTTCGCCATCGCAAATCGAACAAGATGCCAATGTAAATTTCCATTTCTTCATTCTGAAACTAATTGTCGTATTTACCGTAAGTAATCACGACAAAGAATGTTTTTAATAATATCATTACAATTGTTTATTATAGATGGCTGTCAACCAAAAAATGCATCTAATATAACTGTCTATCCATGCAAAAATAATGCAACTTGTATTCCACACGAATTTAATCATACATGTCATTGTGTACATGGATTTCAAGGTGAAATGTGTGAGCAAAAAATTTCGTTTTGTGAACTTCAACAATTAGGAAATGATAGTTTTCTAAATGCACCATGTTTAAACGATGGTCAATGTATCTCAGATAACAGTAGTATGGGCTATCATTGCAATTGTACAATATATTTTACTGGTCAAAATTGCTCCATACCAAGTAAGTCTATATTAGTCAAGAAAACTTATGTATTTTATTTATATTTTTATTTTTATTTGACTGTAGTTCCATACTGCGACATTGTACCATTCGTATGTCAGAATAATGGAACATGCGTATCAAAAACAGACGACTATGGATTTAATTGTACTTGTTTAGCTTGGTATGAAGGAGACAGATGTGAATTAGCTAGTAAGTAGGCAATGAGAATTTTCTATTTAGAGCACAATGGAAGTGTGAGTGCTATGCTTTAGTACCTCACTGTAGAATCGACAATCCATGCGAAAATAACTCAACATGTATATCACTCAGAAATGGCTACAAATGTAAATGTTCTAACGAATACATTGGTGAACATTGCACGGATACAAGTATAAATGCTGTATGCATTCGTTTAAAAAATTCTTTAATATATCTCATGCTTTTTTTAGTATCACTATGTCATAATTGTCAAATAAATGGTGGCATATGTTTTGAAGGAAACGATACAACGAACTATACGTGTACTTGCCCGCGTACTTTTAAAGATTGTGATAAACCCCAAAATATAACATTTGATTTTGATGATGTAAAAAGTAAGATTATCTATGCATAATATATTCAGAAGAAGATCAGATGTGTCTTAATTTCAGATTTGGAATTATTGTCAACAAAATTAAATTTATTTCTATTCTTTACTATTATCATTTTTCTCTTACTCAAATGAATGTCAAAATCATTTTTATTCTATTTTCTATTTTCATATACATAGTTCATGTAATAGTAATAATAATAATGAGTAACGATATGTATATAGATCTATTTGAAAACAATATTCACTAATATTACAGAAGACTTCAATGGTACACCTGTATATGAATCTCATATTTTTTGTGCTAATTATTGTGTAAAATTTTTATATATAAATTGATTGATATACGTTCGTTAGTATCAGACTATTACATGACACTGATTAACAAAACATTTTTCTTGCTCAGTTTCATCATGAAACATGAGTAAACATTAAGACAATAAATCCAATTAAAATTAGCCAGATATCAAACAACAACAAAAAAAAACAACTGGTAAAAAAAAGAAATTAACTTCAACAAATTCTCCTGCAACTGATTTTTTGCGAATATTTTTACCTATACTATATTTAAAGAAAATTTCCGCAAAAAATTGGATATGATTAAGTGTTCCAGTTAGGATAGAATAAATAATTCTTTGTTGTACTCTGAACTCCACTAATCCTTAAACAAACTAGTACCGTTACAAAAACAATTTACTGTACACCACAGTAAGAGAGTACAAAAAAGTTCTATACATTTCTTTATTTTTACATATTACTAAAGATTATTTATCACACACTTCTAAAATTAAGGACATGTACAATTTTCCATATTCAAAGTATACAATCAAGATGAAATATGACAGAAGTGTACAAAAATTTCATTAAAAAAGAAAAATTTTTGTATAAAACTAAAATCTTCATTTTCCACGACGCGATATTAGTGGACTCGATGGCTGCAAATACAAAAATACAAAAGAAAAGAATTAATGTACATTGTAATTTGTTCTCTTACCGGTGTTCCTAGTCCATCGCCATTACGACGTCTAACAGCACGAGCCGTATGAGCAAAACGTAATGTACTTAACGTTTCATCCACAAAGTTTTGCGTTGGTGCTATCTGAGTGATCATAATAATTTTTGAATTATTTGCTATGTATAAAAAAATATATTTTTAAAATATTTTATATTTAAAATTTAATTATTGACTTACTTAGCGTATCTTTTAGAAAATATGTTAGTTCACAATTTCTAAATGGTACATATGCTTGATTTTCACCGATAGCTCGTATGACATTACCAAGTTCAGACAATGATTTATTAATATAATTTGCTTCGTTTAAACGTTCACCAGTTAATTCACTACGATCCACTTTTTCCGAACCAGCCAAATCAAGAAATAATAGACGTCCTGAAAAAAGAAGTAAACTATATATCTTTGGTTTTGAAATTGTTCACATTTATACCGTTTGTCTGTTCACCGTTACGAATATTTTCACTTTGAATATTAATTATCAATAACATGTGTGAACGTGAGGAAGCTTCATTGCAAACCGTTGACGCTGTCCGTCGACGTAATGAAGCTGTAGAAAATAGCTTAATAAAAAGAGAAAGAATAATATATGAATCAAATAAGGTGTTTATGGTGTTCTTACCAATTGAACATCATCTTGTGACGTTACGGGTATTATTGTTACACCTGGGATATGATTTTCACCATCTTGTTTCATTCGTATAACTAAACGTTGTTGATCAGTCGATAATAGATCACAAATTGTATTGTTATAGATTTCAATACATGATACATTTATGTTAATAGTATACATATTTGAACGATAACTTGCTTGCTCGAATAAACACTAAAATAAGTAAACAAAGGTGCACATAAAAAACCTTCGAGTAGTAAACAGTTGAATAAACTAAGGAGATTTTTTCAACACACTTGCATAGATCCGCTTACTAAACTTCAATAATATCAGAATAAATTCTCATATTTTAGTATTTTGACTACTTCGGATAACTTACTTTTAATGCACGACGACTAATACCAGGATCATTCTCACTTCCTTGAATTGTGAATGTTTTACCTGACGAAAACGAAACATATACAGATTGTGCTTATAAAAGACGCACTTTCTTACCTGAGCTAGTCATTCCATATGCCATTATACAAACATTTGTACCATCTAGCACACTAAATACAGTTGATTGAATTTCTTGAAATACCTTCAAGAAAAAAATTATCATTCTCACTTGATCTGAAATAAATTTCAAATACGTACTCTTTGTTGATCATCATCTGATGAAAATATCGTCTCAAAACTAAACGGTAGCCATTGTCCTTTATATTTAAGATTCAATTGAGTGGGAATATCTTTATTTTTCACAACAATGATATCTGACGATCCATCAATATCGAGTGGTGGTCGAATGCGACATAACATTTGAATGTTACCTTTCGAAGCAGATATTGTATTAAATAAATTTCGTCTTTCATGAATAAAAAAATTTAATGATTTCTGATGTTGTTCAATTAAACTTTGTTCTTGTTTGAAATTGATTTCTTTCTCTTTTTTTATCTGTAGTTCTAATTCTTGTATTTGATTTTTTAACTTATCATATTCATCCGACTTTATACCATTATCAAAATTTTGTATTGCTACGTTTTCTTTATTCGAAAGTTGTTTAAGCTTAAAGTAACAAATAATTTCGTAAATAGGTTAAAACATAAGACAAAGGATTCTTACTTGATCGTCCAATAACTTATTCGTATGTCGAAGTTTTCTTTCACAAGTTTCAGAACGTGTTTTTTCCATTGTATATAATGTTACATATGTATCACGTTCTAACAGGGCCTTCTCCATTTTCTCTTGCATCTATAATATAAAAGGAAAAGCATGAAAGAAAATCAGGGTAAAAGAACAGACTACTGTTGAGAAATGTATACAGTCTCCTGACTAACTCTCGTTGTGATGCGAATTATCTTTTTTAGTTCATGAAAGTTCACACCAGAATAAAATAGTCCTCATAGGGCTGTCAAAAAGGTGAGCAGTGAAGATCCTTTTGTCTTTGTACTAATCGTGACGTTTACTGTACAAACCATAATTTTTTTATGTAATACTTACCGATAATAATTGCCGTTCATACTCCGCTAAGGTCAGTACATGTTCGTTTGCTGTTAGCTAGAAATAGACGACTCATTAGGTTTCAAAGACATAATTTTCATACATTATACCTCTATACCTGAAGATGTATAGTCATCTACAGAGCTGCAGAATCTGCCTGTTTGCTCCGACGATCGTCAGGGGAAAAACGTATTGATTTAGGGAAATTTTTTGAAAAATTGAAACATCTTTTTGCAAATATATTGCAAAAAGAAATTTTATTCGTGGATTATGTCGGGGAAGTTTTTCCAAAAACTTTTTCCGTCAAGAGAAATTTTCCAATCTCACGGCTAGAAATACAATTCATCTGATCATCTCACTAACATGCGCTATTTTTCATTCTATCCATTTGATGGTGTCTCATGCAGACCTTTTATTCGACTCTAGTCTCTACTCTTGTCTATTCGTAACTCATCCATAGAGTATACAGATTTTGTTTAGTAGCGTGACGGGTAACCGCGTATGAAGCGTATCAGGTATATGGATTAAGCAATTAAGTGAAGAAACGTAAAACTTTACACGTTGTATATAATGATGAGTAGAACCCGTTTGAATACTTAGTTCTTGAGTTTTATTCTACCAACTATGTAGATGATTTTTGCATTTTATGATGCTTCTACACTTCTTTTAATTTCTCTATAAACCCATTCATGTTTTGAAAACTAACCTGTGATCTTAAATAATCATTTTCTTGCTTTAAAATAGTCCACGTTGACCGATAAAATTCTAATGTTTCAGCATATTTTTCGAATGATGCATCATTAGTAAAATATCGTTTCTAAAAACAACATAAGAATACTATTGGATGACGTGTGAAGACGGCTAAATACATACCTCCATCTCATTGAAAAAAATCTCACTGGTTAAATTCGGACAATCTTTCATTAATGTTGAAGGCGCAAGTGTGTTGGGCAGTTGAGCTGAAAGTGAAATGAAAAGTTGCGCCCACTGGTAATCAGAGGAAAAGTAATTTTCATACTAGGCAGTAGTTGATTTGATTGTAAAACGTGATTTAATTTATTGTACATTATAGTTTTAAATTCACTCATCATTTCATCAACAGATTTTGTTATTTGTTCTTGTGCATTACGAATTCTTTCAATATTTTGAAGTTCATTCATGGCATAAAGCTTAAAACAAAACAGAAAAACATGATTCCTATTGGTAAGATAGCCGGAGGTCATACATACTTCCATTCGTTCATTGCTCAGACGTAATTTTTGATCCCACATACATAATATATTTGTATTTTTCTCATTGATAAGAACTTGTTTCTTTTTGGTAGACAGCGGGGTAGATGGTAGATCCTTCAAGACATTAGACGAATTTGTAGAAAATATTGTTTTATTACGCCTTAAAAAAAAAATGCTTACTTTTCCGTCTGATGTCATAGTAACGTTTTGCGTCGGTTTACTTATCTAGAAACTTTTTTTGAAGAGAAATATGTACATTCCGATGTCGAATAGAAGTCTTATCTGATAAAGTATACGAAAATTCTCGAGTCACATTCAAAAAATTTGTATACAAAGAAAAATCGACAGAGAACTAGGTTTTCTGAGTACGGAAACACCAAATATCTAAAAGGACGGAAAGTGTCAAAGAAAGAGGGAATTTATAGAATCTTTGATGTCCTATTCGAAACTGACTGGAAACTATGAGGGATCAAGTTGTCGTTTTCTCTGAAATTACTTTTACTTTGTAACTATACTCTAATTCGATTTCGCCGGTTCCAACTCTCCATGCAACAAATTCTGTATTTGTTACAACGTATATGCAGATTTGACAAAACTTAGATATTGTTTTGTGAAATCAAGTATATTATAGTAAATAATAAGAGTCGTATGCTTTTTGTTGATCACAAACGAATGAAACAGCGGTGAACGACGATTCTGTATTGTTTTGCGTTCCTTGCCAATTCATTCGAGCTTAAGACAATGCCGCGCAGCGTTACATCTCTGATTGTGAGAAAAATATTGGAAGCATGATATTTTATTAAAATTATGTATTCTGTACATGAAGTCAAATGAGAAACTAAATTAAACCTTCGATACCCTATTGGAAGTGCATAACTGTCTCACTTAAGGAAATCGGCCATTTTGTTTAGGCTACCATTTTCAGTTATCTTTAGACAGACGAACCAGACAGACAGACCGATAGATTCACTAAATTTCAGTCCACTTGTTATCCACATGTTATATTAGTTGGAAAAATATTTGTCATGTACTTAACTGTCAAGTATACAAGCAAAAAGCTTGACGTATTTCGTTAATCTGGAGATATTTTATCTTGAAAGTATTTTGCTCAGCTCTATAATACGAAACAACATTATATTTTGATTTAATTGATTTCAGATTGTCCTTACGTTGTATCTTAAGGAATAACAATAGTTTATCAGAGATAAAGATGAGTTCTCCATCGCGCCGTCGCCATCGTCACAATCGGCATTCATCCTCATCACCAAACGAGTACTCTGCCAGTGTATCAAAACGTGTCAAACAATCAACTGATCAACATGATAAAAATCATCGTCGTAGTAGTGGAGAACGTGATTCTGATCGTCGTTATACATCGATTTGTGTCAAAAATATAAGTCCAAAAATTAGTGATAATGAAGTTAGACGTTTATGTGAGAAAAAGTTTTCTAACTATGGTCCAAATACAATAAAAATTTATTATAAAAATCATGAACGTGTTGCATTTGTTAACTTTACAAATTGTGATGATGCTAAACACGCTCGACACGCTAAAAGTGGTCTTATATGGGATAACTGGCAATTAATAATCGAGTAAGCTCTCAACTTTAGGATTTTTTTTATAGTCATGTTTTTTAATTTCTTTAGACCTGTTTACTATCGTCGACATTATGCGCCTGACCATCCGTTATACGATGTGCGTAATAAGTATTCAGTAAGTATTTCTTATGCATGTACTTTTGAATTTAAAGTCTGCCATATTATTCACCATGAACTATTAATAATTAACGTAATATTCAAATTTTTAGCCGTCTCGTCCAGCACCAGAAAGATCACAAGCCGCATTTGCCATGCGTGACAGTCCATTTTTTTCAAAACCACGTTCATCACCACACAATCATCGCAGTCATCCGTACGCGCGTGCTGCTCCACCGCGTCGATATTCACCTAATGTACCTTTGCCATCCGGTTTAGATGGTTTTGCAAGAAAGGATTCACGTCGTCACCGTCGAGGTAGCAGTAATTCATCTCCTCGATCGACACATAGCAACAACAACAACAATAATAATAATGATAATGATGATATGCAGATAAATAGTGAAGACCAAGAGGCAACAAGAACAATATTTGTAGGAAATTTAGAGCGTGATATTACAGAAGAGCAACTACGGGACATCTTTGATAATTATGGTGTCATTGAAGAAATTGATCTCAAAATACCTGGATCATCATCGAAACGTCCATATGCATTTATTCAATATCAAAATCTTGATATGGCTTGTAAAGCAAAATCACAGCAGGATGGAAGATTAATTGGCAAATCAGAAGCAAGGATTGGCTTTGGTACGTAACATTCTCTATCCAATCATTTTCTTTTTTATTCTAATAACACGAAAAGCAGCTCAATGCTCAATTCAGCTAATCAATGAGTTTTCCTTGAGGCTATCTTTATTGACTGCCAAGATCTTTGCCTCTTCATATTTAGATCTGAACAAAGAAGGAGTAGTGCAACACAGTAGAAGTGTAGACTTCAGTTTCAATTCAAAACAGAGACGCAAAATCTGCTAAAGTGTTCCCAAGTGAATCTAAAAATGATCCGAGAAAAACGGAAAATGACGAAAGATTTCCTAGAGAGGTTCTATTAATTTTGTAATATAAAATCATCTCTGAAATACTTCTTTTTTTACTATCTCGTGTGAATCCATTTTCATAATACCGATTCGAGTTCAAAGATTCCAAAAACGCAAGGAACAAATAGTATCAAACTTATAGTTTCTGTAAACTAACTTCCTTATTTAGAATACACCATAAACTTGAGATCTGCAGTGGCGAGCATCACTGTGCGACTTTTTTGCCTTTGTCCATACGCGATATGACATGTAAATTGCCGTATTCTCTAATGATCTCAGATCTGAAATTCTGTTATCTCAAATAGCGCTTTTTACAGATTTTTAAATACATTGAGTTCTCATTTGCTTTTCTCTATCGACTATTTTTATTTGTTTATTTTGTTCAATTATTTGTATTCTAGAAAATTTTTGATGCATAGAATCATTGTAACAGATGCATGTATGAGATAATGATTTAAAAAATTGAATCAATAGTGCGATGTTAGTGATAATGCGTATTTACTCTCGATGATTAACTGTATCTTGATATATGTATATAGCACCCTTCGTCGGATGTGTTTCAAAATGAAACAGAAAACTTTGATGGTCATTGAATACATGCATGCCTAGTGTCAAGTGATATGTGAATGTTGACATTGTTATTTTATGATGCATAGTTGGTTGTTCATAAATTAGGAATATAGAGCTATATTTTGGTAAATAAATAATATTCATTAGTGTTTGTGACATGGTCATGAATTGATAGTTAAAGATATTCACTGTCAGATTATAACGCACAATCATTAGCTATTACAAATGATATTTGTTACAACATTCTGTGTATGTTTACTTCTCCCGCCGTCTGAGTACTTTATTCTCGATTTGATTATTCAAAAATTTGATTAAACGTGTAGGACTGACCCGCTATGATACAAAAAAATGAAATTTTATTTGAGCAGTTCAATGACAGAATCAATGATGAGTACAATTAGTCAGAAATTTTTGATTGACTCTTGGAGTACTGGCTGTAGCAAGTCACTTAGCAGGACATAATCTGTCCGACCAAACAATCTCGTTTCAGCAGATCTCTGCAGTAGCAGTTTAGCTTTACAGTTATATTATCGTCACGTACAATAAAGGTGTTAGGCTCGAATCTGGGCGCCGACAAATAATGTAATTTTGGACAAGTTACTCATGTCTATGTGTCTCATATGCGTCTACGTTGTGACTTATAACAAGGTTTCTCTAGCTTGCTAGAAGGCTAATGCGATATGTTTGAACTCAATGAATTGGGCAAAAGGGCTATACTAGCCCACTGTCTAGATCTGAGGATAATGAGTAGTAATCACCTTCGAAGATATCGGTGTTAGGGAAGATATTGGACTACTCGAAAGTCACAAGTTTTGTCAGCACCCTACATCAGTAGCAGTAGCTACAAGGAAAGATATTCTTCCTTTCTTCCTCTCCCAATAGTGTGCAAAGACGTGTTATCACTGACAGTTGCAAAATATTCTTCAATCTATTTTAAATGCATCTCTAAGTTTTTTTGTTGCTACCTGTTTTTATGAAAGAAGTAAGAATTTTCTCAAAGTGACAGAAGTAAGAGACTGGTAATGTGATCGTTCATCGGTCAAGCTTGCTATCGTCATATATATTATTAGAAAGATATAATCAGCAACAGATTAGCATTATATAAATAATATTCTAGAACGAATAAGAATTTTGTCAAATGATGATTATCTTATGGGAACTTATCAAAACTCTTCATAGATAGGTCAAATCGTACAGTTTCACAAGTTTATGGCTTTTATTTTTATTAGATATAAATAATTGTCATTATATTATCAGAAACTCGTTCCATATGATAACTATATCAAGAACGTGAAAAGTTGATATGAAGACTAATCTTTTGTAGAGTGAACTACAGTACACTATGCTACTTTGCTAATAAACATGTGCAAGATTTCCCAATTGAAAAAGTTTTCTTTACTTTTCTAGGTAAAGTTGTTCCAACAACATGTTTATGGGTTGGTAATTTACATCCTCAGTTGAAGCGACGTGATTTAGAACATGAATTTGCACGATATGGTCAAATTAAATCAATTGAATTTAGTACTGGTGATAAACAAGCTTACATTGTCTACAAGGATGTGGAAGATGCTATCAAAGCTCGGGAAAAACTGCGTGGTACAAGGAAATTAGCACCCACGACCAAAAAACGTGTTTCAAGATCGGGTTCATCGACATCATCAACACGTTCACCTTCCCGTTATCAGTTACGTATCGATTATCATGAATCAAATTCTTCACATCATTCAGTAGTTAGTAACAAAAAGTCATCGCATCAACATCGAAATCATTCTGCAACAGATAAAGTTTCAAAAAGAAAAGCGTCATCATCGAGTTCCGCTGCGTCGCATACTTCGTTATCAAAAGGAATCCAAGGACAAATTGAACGTGTCCGGTCTGTCACACCGCGTCAACGTTCCCCATCACCGCGATCACCTGTTTCGTTAGCGGATGAAGAACAAGAAAGTATAAAACAACAAACTATAGACGAACCAACTTCACCGCATAAGCGTCATCGTTCCTCTTCACCATCCCCAACAAAACGTCAACGAAATAAGCGAGAACGATCATCGTCTCCTGGTCGAACAACGTACGGGCCATTTAGTGTTTACATTTCTCCTCATGCTACAAGTAATTTAACGAAAATGAACGACTTCATCATATTATGTGAACAATTGAACGAAGAATCAGTACAATCAACAAAATCATTGTCAACAGTTTACCCAGTACAATTCTTACTCAAATCACACCATTATGATGCAAGAATGCATTTCCTAGCAGGAAATCCACAAATTTGTGTCAATGTTTTAGGTACGGTCATATCTTAGCTCATTTGTTCCCAGTCATGAATAAGATTTACTCTTTTTCAGGCCAACCAGGGGATTTAGTAGCAGCGAAAACGGAATTAAAAGTGACTCAGCGTTTACGTTTAGATCCAACCAAATTAGGTTTGTTTTTTGTCGTTTTGATAAGTTGGCATGTTGTATTACATCCATTGTTCTGAGTGATTTAGATGATTTAGAAAGCAAACTTCGTTCAAATTCATTTGGTTCAAGTAAAAATAATAAGAATGTTAATGGAACAACATCAACACGAAAAACATCACCGTCAACAGCAAATTTTGCTATTCTTGTATCATCACCAAGAAAGAAAACACCAAATGATGATGTCGGCGATGAAACAAAAGCCTCATCCTCATCACCAGCACGTAAGTTATTCATAACTTCACTACATTTGGCGTTTTCTCAACACATAAGTCACACCAAATTTGAATGTTTTAGATGAAGGTGATGAAAACAAGCAATTATCACCTGATTTCTGCGAAGGAAAATCATTATCGTTGTTAATAACGTATTTAGCAACAAAAGAAGCAGCTGGTGTTGTAAGTTATATTTTTTGCTTTGTCATCAGACATCTACAATTTGCATCATGTTTAGATTTCCATTCAATATCATCCATCAACATCGACTTTCCAACAGCAATTAAAAGAACAAACAGCTGTCTTGCATGCATTCCCACCATGCGATTTTAGTAAAAAATTGCTAAGAGAAGTATGCCCATTAATGTCGTTTGGCGGTGGTAGTGCAGGTCCTGCGACACCACGATCTGAAGTTGATGAATACGTAAATGATGAACATTTACTTGTAGTTATTGTTAAAAATGATTGAATTATGTTAAAGATGGTTCATATCATCGAACAGTAGAAAAAAGTATTTACGCATTAACGTCGAGCTGTGATGTCAATTCTTTTTTTTTTTCGTTGTTGCAAAAAAAATACGTTCTTTTACTGTTTTGTGTATGTATTAAAGAAAGAGTGTTTAACAGTGCTTGTCCCGTTTGATTCAAATTTTGGTTATTGTTTTCATTAATTCTCTTACAATATATGTCTGGCTCTTTCTGCATGTCTTTTTCTAGATATCTTAAATGGACATGCGATTTCTGTAATTGTCTATATTTATGTATACGAAATATGTGTATGTCTATCTATGTGCTGCCTATGTGCACTCTTTGTTTTTGTGTTTTTCTTTTTTTCATTAATGTTTACTTTTGTTTGTTTTCTTCGTATGTATTTCGATTGTTCGAACTTCGTTTTTTGCTCTATATTGCTTAATCATGGAAGAAAACCAAAGCATAAATGATGTAAGTTTTCAATGGAAAAGAAGGGTCATGTTTGAATAGATGCAAACCCAACATAAAGAGTTAAATAAGGGTTGATTATGTGTTTTTCAGATAAATAACTGAAAAGCAAATATATCTATTGATGTTTCTCGTAGGTGAAGCTTAATTTTCTTTTTTTCTTCCATTGCTAGACGAATTATAACTACGTACCATGTTCTACAATAGTGATCGACTGAAAAGTTTGTTTTATGCTAGCAGTTAAAGATCACCCAAACGACAGTATGAAATAGCCAAAAAATTAATAATATTAGGCAGATATATTCCTAGGAGAAAAAACAGCACTTATCTGATGATTTGAATGTAAGTTCTTTATATGGCTTAGTATAACCAGACGCTTATGGTTTAAAATTGACGACAATGATGAGTACTGTACTAAATGATATGGATATGTTCAATGGTATTATATCCCAATTTAAATTTTATATTGATGAACACAGTGGGACTTCTAGAGTAATTATCGAAATTTACTTTAATATTGTTTGTTTTCTTTCAGAATGAAATTCGAACAAAAGAATGTAGAGAGCTCATGATTGTCTCATTTTGTAACGAAAAGTACGTCACCACAAGATGAGGCGTGTCAGAGTTCTCTAAGAGTCTTGACTATGAAGACATATCGACAAAACGGAGACATATATAGTTCAAAAAAAGAAAATTTTTTAATAGTATTGAAAATCTTCGTAATATTTCCAAGGCCAAGACTATATCAATTGATTTATGTATCTTTGTAACTTCTTATTTCTAAAGAATGTCTGAATGTTTTACAACAATCAATAATAACCTGGATACGATGTCCATTCAAAATCATGCTAATACTCAACAGCATTCAAAACGATCAGGGGAACTAGGCTTTTTACAATTTTGGACTGTTCCTCATAGAGTTAAAATAATCAGTAGGCCCAGATGGGCCGACGGCTTTCTGCCTGGTTCACAAATTTTCACAAAAACTTTCGCCTTATCTACAAGCCTTTTGGTCGTTTCATCAACGCACTTTTGTAGACCTTTTCG
The DNA here is from genome assembly GCA_905250885.1 of Didymodactylos carnosus. NCBI lineage: Eukaryota > Metazoa > Rotifera > Eurotatoria > Philodinida > Philodinidae > Didymodactylos > Didymodactylos carnosus. The sequence goes on from CAJNOQ010000248.1 coordinate 21,060, forward strand.
AGCCCTGTCAATCTCCTCAAAAACTGTTTGTGTTCGAAGCCTTGTTGATTGCAAAAAAGTAAATATAAGAGCGTGACAGCTTTCAAGATAATTAAGAACCATCCGTGGGGCTATACCTGTGCGCCGCGCCGCTTCCGCCGCCGCGGATAGATAATTATGATTTTTGGCGCCGCCGTCGCCGATGCTGAAAGTACAAACTGGTTTTATCCTCCGTCGATAGAAAAAATTTTGGAATAAAAAAATCATGAGAAATTAGAAAAACAGGAAGTTATAGTGTAACTACCTGAAGTGCCCGGCGTTGCCCGGGAAAATTCAATTTTGCATACTTAACATAGTGGGAAACGACGGGCTTATGGTTTCGTATAAGTTACCGATCTTGAATGTTCCAAAACATACTCGGATTACTTTCCCTTTTCAACTTTTTTTCTGTTTTTCGTATTTTAAAGTTTTTTAAATATTTTTATTCTTTTCAATATGTTTTTTTGGTTTTATGGACTTCTTTCATTTAAGAGAGACTGTGTGTTGTGAAATACAATTTTTATTGCAAAGCTGTTTGATACACAATGTTTTTGGTTTTCGCATTAGGGGAAAAAACGTACAAATTCTTCCCAGTTCCAACTCTTGAACAAGTTGATCGTGAGTAAAGCAAGAAGTCTCTAGGTTAATACCAGCAACCTTGAGTGATTGTCCTTGAACTTTATTGATGGGCATCACAAAGGCAAGACGCACTGGAAACTGCAGACGCTTGAATTCAAAGGGCATGTCAGTAGGAATGATGGGTATTCGTGGTATGACCTCGCAGGTAAAAATTTTGAATCGAAAGGCAGCCCTTCATCCCGGGGGGCGGTACTCCAAAAATCGGAGAAAATTTGCTGCGGTTTTTGAAAAACCGAGAGGGAGCCTCTTCCACCCCTCCCTCGATCGCGCTGATCCCGTCTTGACCTTCTTCTGGACGAAAGGGTGTGCCATGCAAAGTTTGGTTGCACTGGTTCTTACAGGGACCAAATGCATAAAGAACAAACAAACTTTCTTCTTTATATATAGATAGATAGATAGATAGATGTACGTACGCTATATACTCAATTCGCACAATCGCACGAGAATGATATGCCCAAATTGATCGACTAAACTGACAATCTTATTTCGGATATTTAAAGTATCTTCCAGTATTGCCTCTCTTTATTAATTTATTGAGGATTGTAATATACAAAAAACTTTTCCTCTCTACATATCAGATACAAACAATATGTAGAGTAGCACAAGAAGTAAAAGTTAAGTGAATCTTTTAGTGTCAGCTATGTATTTATGGACATTATTTACGATAAGGATGTTTTGTTCTGGAATAAGATTAATTGATCCTTTTAGAATGAGTTCAGTAGTTTGTGGTAATCAATTTTATGTTATATATCGTTGTCACAATCGTTAACAGTAGAAGATAAACAATCGATACAATCAGCTTAGCCATTTCGAAAATATAATAATTTTGAACGACAACAATAACCAAAATCTATGGAGAACAATTGTATAACGACTCATTTTCAAAACATTATTCAACAATGTTGCTCGACTATTGGAAAAATGAGTAGACAACACATTAACAGTTAGCAGCCTTGTGTGAGATTAATAAACGGAATTCTTCGCACACTTCCATTGGATGATTATTTTTCTTAAAGGTATTAATTTCCAAATTGGTTGAATACCTAATACCAAATATAGGGTGGGTAACACTTTCGAAATGGCAAATTACTGAATGAAAATAAATTAATAAATAATTATTCACTAAATATATTGGCCAACGGTATTAAAAAGTGTTTACATGAATTGTCCGGTCCATGCTGATTGTTAAGAAAAGATAAATCGATTGATTACTGTTTTCTATATAAAGATTTTACGAGTGTTGCTATAGGAGAGTGTGATACAATTTCGACGTTATTCAATGTATCCTATCAAGCAAAATTGGTTGAATTTGTAATGGTCAGTTTTGAAGTAAGTGTCTTTATTTAATTGTTTTTACGTTCATTACCCAAAGAAAAAATATCGACTATCGGGCGATATAGCTGTTAACACGATACATTACTAGATAGACCTAACCAAACCAATAAAAGTGGTACGTATAGCTAGCTACCACAAGTCTATATTGTGCGATAGTATAAGTCTATGGCTAGATGTTCTCAAAAGGATTTTTTTGCTTGAATGATTTCTTTATTACGCTTAGTTTTATATGAAGATGTTGATGAATATCAGAAACAAGTGGAGTCATCGAAATATCGTCTAGAAATATGAATGTATAACAACACAATGGCTTTTAATCATTCTCAGTATAGTCACGGTTATTCAAATAGTTTTAGTCAATAATAATAATTAACTCTATTTTTTTTAGCCATTTATCCTTTCCTTCTGTATTTTATTTGCCAATTTCGATATACACATTTTGCTACTATATATATGTTTTACGGAGTTATTGATAATAAATTATGTCATCGAGATAATAAGTTTATATTATTGTCTCGAATGATCGATCATCTCGATAATCATATAATTTTTTCATACCATACGTCTAAGTCTCATGATTTTACGACAGTGATTTTTGGCTTTTATTTTTTATTCTGTTTCCGTATTTTATATAATTATAGTTATGCAGTGCAATATCCACCTACAATATCCAAACGAAACATAAGTCCTTACATTCACGGGTAGAAACTAGTGACATCTGTGACAAGTCGCCGTTGTATTGGAACTTTTGTTAAGTCTTCAAGAAAGAGAAGAATGGCTATGTTTGACCACTCATGTATAAGGTAGTGCAAAGAATTAATTTTGTTTTTTAAATATTTACTATGAGTAATTAATTGTAAAGAAGGAGGTCTGTCTATATGAAGGCGAAAGATCGTCAGTGACTAAATCTTATGTATAGTAATATCTGAGTCTCTGAAAGGTACGAAACAGTTAGTTTTTGAAGTGTATGTGTACGTACTAAATATGAATTTTACAATAGAATATCCAATAACATTAGATTGTGTAAAGAGCAAGATAAGATAGATAAATTTTCATACTATGCGGCTGTAACATCCTTAATTGCCATTATATTAAAAGTAGGGGTGCTACTTTATTTTTATTAATTATTACATTACATGGTAAAAGTAAAAAGCATTTGTTACTTATTACCGGTAAAAAGGTAATAAATATTGTTGTTTTATTACTTATTACTTTTTTATGTAATGATTTTTCATTATTTTACTTATTACTGTTTATTACTTTTCTGCTTATTAGTAATAAGTAGAGTAATAAAAGATTATTACTGTGGAAAGTAATAAGTAATAAAACAACGATATTTATTACTTATTTCCTGGTAATAACTAATACGTTTCATTACTTATCACTTGGTAAAGAACAGTAAAGTGATATCACTAATTAAGAGAATTCTTTTATTTTTATTTTTGTTTTTATTTTCACCAAAATACAATATTTTGGTGAAAATAAAAACAAAAATAAAAATAAAAGAATTCTCTTAATATAATGGTAATTAAGGGTGTTACAGCCGCATTAGTATGGAAATTTATCTACAATAGAATATTCTATAGTCGTGTTTTTCATTAAAACCATCACCTTTTTCGAAAAATCAAATATTTTCGAAATAGATCTAAGTATATCATCCTATGCAGTTTTGCCCGTAGATTGCGAATATGAATCGTTCACTGTGTATTTTGTGATGTAACAGTTAGCGGTGAAGCTAAACACACAAACACCTAAAAACATAACTTATTGAGCTTTTGACAATTTCTGATCGCCTATAAAAATTTGTAGGAGTTACTTGCAAAATCTGTTGATTTCTCGATAGCTTTTTTTACTAGACTATCTTCACTCTTCCTTGAATCACTTCATTTAATGAAAATTTACTTATTTTTTTGAGAGCTTTTAGTGTTTTTCATTAATGAACGGTTAAAAAGAAAATCCTAAACGAAACAATCAATGCTCACATATTTGATTTTTGTGACTATTGTTGAATGTGTTTTTTCTGTTGGAAAAAAGAACACGTGTTACTCTAACAGAAAAGGCTGTTATCTTTAACTGTTAAAGTATTCTGAAAAAATGGTGCTTCCGATTTACCTAGATTTACTGCAGATTGCTTCAGATTTACTCGAATACCTTCTCTTTCTAACTTTTTCCGAACTATGGATTTTACAGTTGGCACCTCTGTTCTTCAAACAGATTTTCTTCGCCATCAACTGTTACATTATAAAATCCGTGGTAAACGCTAACTTTTAGTCCATGTCTAGCTTTTTTTAAAATATCTCCAGTAACCGTGCCTATCCATTCATCTTTTTGTTTTGCATCCGTGAAGATATAAAAGAAACAGAAAGTTCAAAGAACTTGATTTTTTCAGATTAACTTTTTTTTAGGTTATAAACTCTTCGAAGTTTGAACTTCGACTCGAGTCAGATTCTCTCTCAGTATTCAGAGTCTTCATACGCTTAAGCGCTCGATAATAACAAAAAAAAGAAAGTTGGAAACTAGTTTCAAACTCGCGTTCTACGTATTCATAATCAGAAAATACAGGACGGTTCGGTATACCGTGTGATAATTTCGACTTACATGGCGGTATACCTCACAGCATACTGGGCGGTATTTCGCCGGTATCGATGACATGGAAGGACAAGTCTTTACAAAAATAATTAACAAAGTTTTGATCAGACGAGTATTTTTTGAAAACTTTTTTTGTGAACTGCTCCGTCGCTTTTTTGAGAAATATCAGTCGAAATTTATAGTTGAAAAACAAGGGAGTTGTACTGATTTTTACCCCACACTGTTTCCAGACAAAATGTTGTAATTGGAATTCCTTAAATTCCATGTAGACAACTCTACGTTGCTCAGTCGTTTACTTTACGCAAAACTTCTTGTGTTTGTGTCTAGAATATAGAGCAGTTCGCTTCACACAGCTTCTCTACTTTTTTTTTTCAATGACAGACGGATGAGTTTTATAGTTTTTATTATTCTGAGAAATGTTGTTTAAAAGGTATCCTCATTTTTGAGAACTAAGAACTTTGAAATCGATTTTTTTCCTAAATTACATGTCAGGTTTTGTCCAAAGTCTCTTTTCTGACAAGGTCTCATAAGTTAAAATTTTCCAAGATCTGATTGTGTTGAAATTACATCACAAGACAAAAGTTTTTGTACAAGCATTTTTGACGCGCAAAGCTGTATAGAATGGAATAACAACGTTTGTGAAAATTTTTTTATTTGATCAGTGAACTTCGTCTAAATCTTAAAATATTTGAGATGTCGATGTTTTTTATACATGATTATTTATCTAGGAAAAGTTCTTATCTCAAGAAACTGAAAGAAGAAAAAGTGAAATGTTTTTTCAATTGAGAAATGGCAGGACTTTTACAAGAAATGTTTTATTTAAATTCTCAGCAATATCTATGTTTAATTTTAATTTAATTTAGTTTTAGTTTTTAAAAATATTTGAGCTTTCGAATCATACAACATTCATTTTCAGAAAATATAGTACAATCTACAAATGTGTATGTGTATCTACTAAACATTACTGTACTCAATAGTTTTGTACAAACTGGAATAAACTGTATTCAACTATCTATATTATACGTTATTGTGATAACCTTAGCTTGTAAAGAGAGAATACGATAAAGAAAGGAAAAGAAGAAACTAAAATAGTGATAAACATAAAATAACGTTACGGTAGAGTTTCCTTGCCAGTTACAGAATCTACACGTAAGAAAGTCGACGGAAAAATTTCTAAAAAATTTCCCACTAGTGTCAGAATCTTTTCTTTTGCAGTTATTTTTGCTAAAACTTTTCTGAAAAATTTCTACGAGTCAAAGCATTTTCCATCGATGGACGTCGAAGTAATCGATTATATTCTATATCTCTATTCCATTCTTCTCTTTTAACAAACATTCAATGACTAGAAGAGAAAGATTCTTCAGAAAACACGTATAATGGCACTGATCGATCCGTACCATTAAACTGTGATGTATTTGTACGGTCTATAATCTGTAGCTAATATTCTAATATTAATCCTCAATAAACCTAATGGAATGCAATTGCTAGCTATACGAGGTTATTTCTAATTCAAGCCTTTAATACATTACCAGTTAAGAAGATAATATTAATTTTTCGGATACCTGTTTGCATGGTGTTACCTTTACATGAGGTTTTTTTGTTTTCAACGCGTTTCGGATATCGTTTAAATGACTCAGAAACACGTTTCAAGTATCGATTGAATGTATTTCTAGGACCTCTTTTCAAAAGAATAAAAAACCTCATGTGTTAGTAATAAAAATAAAAAAATTTGCGCCTATTTATCCTTGTGAAAAAATGTAAAATTGTAACCACTGAAACTCACATAATGACTTAGGAGAAAGTTTTGGATCAGTTTGTTTCTGCCGACAAACTACTTTCACCACTATTATTAGAACTCTGTAATAGGTTAATTTTATTTGAAGGAGAAACTTAATTTAACGTCGTTTATTCGCTATTTAACCTTTATTAACACGAGTCTTTGCAATATATAAATGCAATTCATTAATTTTAACGATCTTTTTTTTTCTGTTCGTTTTCGAGCTATCAGGGCGTTCTTCATTTTCATTTGCTCATAGGTCTTCCTTTTTCTTCTTTTTTTCTGTCAAACATGACACACACACAGACACACACATATATATATATATATACTGATGAATAATTATCGGCACTACGCAATTTCTTATGTGTGTTAATCTAACTCCTCAGCATGTTCTTTTCATTGAACTTGTATGAGGTCGATTGATACTTTTATATAATTTTTTATCTTTTTTTTTACGTTTGTGACAAATAGAGCACTTGCTTATTTTTTTGAATATGTTCTTAAGATATGAAATAAAGAGATTAACTGCATTTTTTTTGTGAAAATAGGGTAAGTAACGCTTTAAAAACAAAGTCGATAACAGATCGAGAATCATAGTTCTTCATATCTGTGAACCTTGCGCTTCGCAATTATTTGATTGAAGTTAGTATAAAGCCTTATCACTTAAACTAAAGCTGTTCTTTTCATAGACGTTTAATTATTGCTTGCCTTGGTACTAATCATTACGGATTACAGAAGCTCTATCAAATATAACTTTTTATCAGTTCAAAATGCGATTAACTTCAACTGATTACGGTATTCTCCGTAATATCAGTGACAGATTTCAGGTGTTTGTTATCACATGAATTTCATTAATAGTATGACATTGAAAATCTTTGATTTATTTCATTTGATTACACATCAAGACAATGACATTATTTTTATATTTTCTTGAATTGTTGATTCACACACTCTATCAGCATAATATAGACATAGTCTACTAGATGAGGAAGAAAAGAGAGAAAGAAAGAAAGAAAGAAAGAAAGAAATATTAATAAATAATTATGAGAGAATATATCAACATCATCTGTTCTGCTCTATTCTGTTCACCTTGTCAAATAAGATGAGAAGGTCATTTGTTCAAGTACAGATCTTTTGCACCAGGGTTAATTTAGACTGAAATAGCGCAACAGGTGGTAAGTCATTTCGACATTTGAAAAAATGTTCATAACTCGATGATGTTTTTTTCTAGATTTAAAAATCTTCTCTCGTATACATCCACACAAGATTTAAAATGATCTAACGTCAGAGAAGTTTCGTTCTCCCCCATTTCTCTGTCAGTTATAATTAAATGATTGTGTCCAATTTCATCAATCATTTGGTATTGATATGTTGTTATATACTGATTTGTCATTGTTTTACAACGGTATCATCGTTGGCATCCACAAATTATCCAAAAACAATTGTTATAGAGGTTAATGGTGATTGTCAAACAGTCGGAAAACGTGTTGCTCATCTTCATGGATATCGTGTTATTAAAGAAGTTGGTCTTCTTATTGTTGTAACTCTCTTATGTATGTTATGACCTTTGTATGTTTTTAGATATTTCCAAGTTTTTGTGAAGTTGAAGAAGATCTATTATCTGAATACCATGCAAGACATAAACGTGCAGTTCTAAACGGTGAAGATCCAGTTGATATTCTTCAAAGGCATAAAGATGTAAGATCAAAGTTAAAAATTATTCAACTATTGATTCTATTCTGATCATTCATCTAGGTTTCCTGGGCTGAACATCAGGTGCCAAAAAGCAGACGAAAACGTGAATATGTATTGAATGATCCACAATGGACAAAAATGTGGTACCTTGTATGTTTTCAAATCTCTCTTTTCGTTCACTCATACTTGTTAACAATAAACCATTCTTTTTAGAAACGTAATAAACAATCAATATCACTTCCAGACTTAAATGTAACTGGTGCTTGGCTAATGGGCTACACAGGTCGTGGCAGTGTTGTATCGTTTTTAGATGATGGATTAGAATTTGATCATCCTGATTTATACGCAAATTATGTAAGTTCTTTCAATTATAATATTATGCAAGAAAAATAATATTTCTTTTTTTCTTCAAAAATAGGATAAAGATGCGAGTTACGATATCAACGATAATGATTCGGACCCAACTCCGAGATATGATCCATCGAATGAAAATAAGTACGACCGTCTTATATATAAATGTTATCTATTCAAGATTATCTCTTCTGTTTTCTGCTAGACATGGAACTCGTTGTGCCGGTGAAGTGGCCGCAATGATTAACAATAGTATTTGTGGTGTAGGTGTAGCTTATCATTCCAAAGTGGGAGGTATGTCCATTACCGTATTTAAAATACCATAAGTCGGTTTATAGAAGTTTTTTCTATTTTTATTCACAGGTATACGCATGTTAGATGGTGATGTTACAGATAGCGTTGAAGCACGTTCATTGAGTCATCGACCCGATCATGTTGACATATATTCAGCTAGTTGGTAAATTAGTGACTTACAACTTAGTCATACATGATGTTAGGGATTTGTCGCAGTTCGCCAATTCAGCTTTCGCCAACGTTCGCCAATGGTGAATGTCCACGAAAATTGGCGATTGTCTATTGGCGAAACGCGACTTTACCGCTAACAAATGTTTAAATGTCACGTAGTGTGATTTATGTAGTAGAACGAAAGGAGCAAAAAATAATGCATTTCTTTCCGCTGCTATTTTTTGATCCGCATCGCATTTTCTGTGGTATTTTTTGATAATACAACCTTGGCTGATATCTCGTTTTGTAGAAAATTGTCTAAGGGAGTGATTAAAAATATTTGAAAATGAATTCTAAAGTTGTCAGATTGTCTGGAAAACCGAGGCTTTTAGAAATCTTTTTCTAAAGACCCACACGTCTAGCATAATGTTTTTCCGTTCAAACCTATAGGTATAGAGAGATATGGATGCGCTCTTTCATCTGAGACTAAGCCAAGATTCTATGTTAGAGAATGTGGTCAGGAGATGTTTTATAAGTTAAGCCAAATACGCCGGAAAATGACGAAAGATGCACTTTTCCGCTAAGAGTATAAAATGACAACTTTATTTCTAACAAAGATTATACCTGCATTTTTCGCCATTCGATTCAGCTCGTCGAACTCTATAAAATAAGATAAGTCTTGCCGCTGGTGCTGAATGTCGATATAATGGTAGGAGGTTACAAATACCGGATAATTTATTTCAAGAAAAAAAACTTTTGAATTTTGAAAATCACGCATGAAAGTTGAGGCACCATAAATCTTCATATTAGGAACTATTTAGAGCAGAAAAACACGCATATGCACACTCCAATGAATACTGAGGACAGGTATTGACGCATGTCGTGTGGACATTCGCCAGTAGTTTAGAGGTATTGGCGAATGTCGGCGAGACATTCCCCAATCACCAATATTGCGAATGTCTATTGGCGAAAGTTTAATTGGCGAAACGCTACTTTACCGATGTTAGTGGTTTTAATTTTAGGGGTCCCGATGATAATGGACTCGTCGTTGATGGTCCTGGTCGTTTAGCAAAAAAAGCTTTTGAAGATGGGGTACGAAAGGTATGTAAACAAACTAAAGTTATTTATCAATAGATAAAGTTATTTAGTTCTGACTTTATACAGGGACGTAATGGAAAAGGTTCAATATTTATTTGGGCTAGCGGTAATGGTGGTAGACAGTTTGATTCATGCGCCTGTGATGGTTATATCAATTCAATATATACGGTAGTCTCATTTTTTATCATCTATATATATATATATTGTCTTATTAAAACGTTATTGTAGATCGCGATAAGTGCAACAACAGAACGAGGTGAAAAACCATGGTATTTAGAAGCATGTTCAGCAACATTGGCCTCTGCATATTCGAGTGGAAACATGAATGGTGCTGAAAACGACATTGTAAGTTTCACATCTGTTGTATCATTTGTATAGTTTTCATTTTGTTTTATCTAGATCACAACCGATTTAAGACATGAATGCACAGGTACATGAACGCATTATACATGTCTGAAAATCATTGATCTTATCATTGTTGCTTATTTATTCACAGAAAGACATACGGGAACATCTGCTGCGGCACCATTGGCCGCTGCCATTATTGCACTTATGCTCGAAGCAAAGTATAGTATTATTATTGCACTCTTTACATCTAATATAGTATATTGGTTTCTTGTAGCCCTAATTTGACTTGGCGTGATGTTATGCATATTGTCATTTTATCGGCGAGACCATCGGCTATACCATCGAATACAGATTATATAAAAAATGCTGCTGGATTTAATAGTAAGTTATTTTGTTTTCTATGTTTTTTGTTTAACCTTTAAGTTTTAATTTAACCTTCTTTTAGTCAGTAGTAAATTTGGTTTTGGTTTAATGGATGCTGGCTTAATGACATGGTATGCCGAAAAATGGATTAATGTACCACCAATGGTATCATGTTCATCAGCACAAATAGAATCTAATTTGTTTCTTGGTCCAAGTCAAACAAAATTTTCCGAATTAAATTTAATGAATTGTAAAAGTAGTGATCCAACACAAGAAGCAAATTACATTGAACAAGTTCAAATATTTGTCAGTTTATCGGCAGACAGGCGTGGTGACATCGAATTATACTTATATTCACCATCAGGAACAAAATCACAATTATTACCGGTAAAAAGGAAAAGAGATACGAATTTGCATATTAACTGCATAAACATCTTTTTGTGTCTGTTTCAGCGACGGCAAAAAGATGCAAGCAATAAAGGTTTTCAAGATTGGGCATTTCTTACAGTGCAACTATGGGGGGAATCTCCGCATGGATTGTGGAAAATAGAAGCGGTAAACGTAGGTCCTGGTTCAGGTAAAATATCTTCTGTTTCAATTATTTTTGATATTATCTTATCTGATAATAAGAGTTCGGATAAGTTAACGTATTTCTTTCTCTTACCATTTTTTAGCTCGTTTACAATCATGGCGTTTAGTTGTTCATGGTACGAAAGACTATCCATGGTCTACCCGTTCTGCTTCACCTTCAAAATCTTCCGATTCTAAATTTCATAGTGTAAGTGTTATTATTGATTCACAATCTTCATCATCCATGGTGTCTACATTTTTCTTTTCTTATTCTTTATTCACAACATTAATTTTATATATCTTTTTTGTTTAATATATATTTGACTTCCGTTATTTTTTCTTGAAAATGATCATGTATGTGATAATTATTTATTTTTTATTTTTACAAACGTCATTTTTCTATTTTTACTTGTAATTTTTTTTCGATTTAATCTCAGCGATCATTTTTGTTGTTACAAAGTGAGTTATGGTTGGTGCTTCTTTGTACTTGTTTCTCGTCTTTCCCTAATCTCTTTAAATGCTTCATTTCTTCCCCTTCTGTGTCGTCTAAACCAAATTTTTTTTGCGTGTATCAAGTGAATAATGCACAAAAAGTGCTGTAACAAAAAAAATGGTTACAAATGCGAAATTCTACAAAATTCTGTATATTCTTCTACAGCAAAATATTTACAAAATTCTGTATAGTCGAATTAATACAGAATTTCACTTATGTGATCATTTTTTGCGTTACGCCACGTATATTTTCTGCATTTTATTAAGTGATCACGCAAAAAAAACTTGCTTCGGCAACATGGGCTAGTAGCAGCTCTAAAGAAATGATTATTGGTATGTGCCTTTATAAGAATGTTGCTAATTATTGAAGATATCTTCTTTTTCTCTATAAAAAAAAATAATATTCTAATTATGATCAAAATAATTTTCAACATTCCAAAAAAAAAACAAATAAATGCTACTAGAACAGTGATATATTATTTTTGTTTTTTATTATTTTACAAGTATTCTACTTTTTCTAAGTTTCTCATTGATTTTTTCTTCCTCAAGATTCCCACACAAAAACAGATCACTTATTTTCACCTCATTTTTCCTGTATATGATCTTCTACTTTTCTTCAACATTTGGCTTGTTTAAACCAGCTTACTTGTAACTACTTGTTTTGGGCATTTCGTAGAAAATAATCAAAATGATCACGCTTAGTCTGATGTATTAAGACGTTCTATATTGCTTCTGGGTTTTTTTCTATGACATTGTGTAGACAGTATGTGTTTATGTTTAGTCGAACGTAAATTATTTATTTAATTGAACAGTAATTTGTCGGATGTATCATTTTTGTTGCCAAATATCTTTTTGCTGTTCTTCTATGTGAAATATTATTGTGATTGTTATCATGCAGGGAGTTAAAATGGCGCTAATCTTTTTTATTCTTTAAAAGGTAATTCTATCGGTATTTTAGTAGATTTTTATTTATATCGTGTAAGGTGAACTTATTTTGATTTACTGTTGACTATTTTATTTTGTTAAAAATTAATAAAAGAAAAGACTGCTTATTTCGTTCGCTATAAGGTATATTTATGTTTTTGTGTTTTTGTGTGACTGGATACAATATAATCATCAATAACAAACGAAAATAGAGCACGTTAACAACTGAACTTCGTGTAAAACGAGTTCACTAAATCTATATTGCTTCGTTTAGAAATTTATAAAAATAGTCATCGAAATAAAATTGGAAGCGTCACGTTGTACACATGAATGATATCTTACTTCTCGTAAATATTGATGGTGTTATTGTTTTTGTGTTGTTAATATTGATGTTGACGTCTTATTAGTGTTATAACATTGGTGTCAGTCTCTAAAATTTTCTCTTTGATAGTGTAATGTCTTAGGAAATAGGATCTTTAAAGTATTTTGACAAACACGTTCAGCTTTTGTCGAAGTAATATATCCTAAAAAGTGAAAACTTGATCAATCTATGTGTGATTGAATGTAAAATAACATCCCGACATGTTGTTTTATATCCTACAAAACTTTATAAATCACACTTAAAGGATATTTAATCTACAGTTTCACTATAAAGGAAAAATTTGAAAAAAATAGTCTGTATGATAATTATGAATAGAGTATGCGTATGTTCAAGTTTAAGCAGAAATAAATAAGTACGTATATGAACTATTGATTTATTTTCCTGTATGTTCTAAACTCTTATTACTTCCTATAATATCTAGTAGTAATTTCTAAAACAGACAATAGCTATCTTTGGTTCTAGCTTTAAATAACAATGATATACAATTTTTTTCTAACCAATGTAGATTTAAGGAAGCTTTCATAAGTGAGAGATTTTCAATCATTGCCAATTTCATCTAAAATACCCAATGCATACTGCTACTATTGTGATTGTATTTTTCATCTTTCCGCTTAGTAGTAGTCGTAGATAACTGTTTCTTCTCTTAGTACGTATTTCCATTTTTAAATATGCTTTATCTATCTGAGTAAACCGTCTCTCTCACTCTCTTGCTTTGTGTATAGTGTTGATTTATTTATCTTCTCGTTTTTTTCTCCTTTATACAGCTATTAATTTCTGTCTTTCTCTTCTTTATTCAGTGTCATCCAGAGTGTAAGCCCGATCTACAACCCTGCGGTCCATCCGAAATAGACTGTCTTGATTGTCGTCATTTTAAAAAAATATTAGAAAATGGAAAATTGTAAGTAGTAACCATCAAAGCATCTTATTGTTATGTTTTCAATTTATTTTTCTTTTCTAGTCAATGTCTGTCAGTATGTCCTGATGGTACCTATTTAGCATCCAATACAACGTGTTTACCCTGTCATGCAAATTGTGCTGCATGTAGTAATCTATCGGATACAAGTTGCATTAATTGTAAATCTGACAACTATCTAGTTCATGATACAATGGCATGTGTTCAAATGTGTCCATCAGCATATTACACTGGTATTCAACTTAAGCAATAGTAATTCTACAAAATACGGTTAACAGCAATTTCTTTAGATAGAAAACTCAGAAAATGTGTTCAGTGCAAATCAAACTGTTTGACATGTGATAATGAGCCATCACAATGTACCTCGTGTAATGTTGGTTATGCGCTGAAAGGTGAACAATGTGTCAAAACTCCAAAAATATGTGCATCAACGGAATACTATGATTTTAAAGATAATACGTAAGAGAAATTAAATATTTGCTGTAAGAATATACCTAAAGTCCCGTAATTGAGTTTTTGAACAGTCAGAAATTTCGTAATTGACAAATTTTCTAAAAATAAATCACGTCATGTATTTTCTTGTAGTTGTCAATCGTGTGATAGTCGTTGTTTAACGTGCAGTGGTTCTCGAAGTGATCAATGTACGAGTTGCAATCAAACAGAAAATTCAGAATATCCAATGGTTCAGCAACATTCCTGTGTCAAAACATGTTCACCAGGTGACTATTTGAAATATATAACAGCGGCTGATTTTGTATTCCTCTCTTATTTTATTATAAATCTCTCTTCATGCCGGTCTAGTCATCGGGATTCCAGTAAGGAATAGCCATCAAGAAATAGAAAAGTTCAGCTTCACTACTTCGAATTGTCATTCTGAGTTCGTTTTGAAATACTGTTCAATGTTACTGCGATATAGAATAAAAAACAGGAGAAAAGTTTTTTGATAGGAGATAAAAAAAAGAAGTCCCATAATGATTTTGTAAAAAAAGATTAAACTAACTGAAGAAAATTAATTTTGTTTAACCGCTGGTAAAATTCACTAATAGCACCTTTAATATTCAATCGCTGCGCATATTACCACTGAATATTAATGAGTGTAAGATTACTTAAGAAGGATCTCTCTTGGAAAGTCGACTCGAAATATTCATAATTGTAGAGCAGATATTTCTCATTAAAATGAGATCTGATCAGGCATGGGCGAGTCCGAGTCCATTTCGAGTCCGGTAATCTTTTAGATTCTTTTTTGATGAGGGTGATTTATATTTTAATTTGCTGAGCCCTGAATAGATATTTGATTTTTCGAAAATAAGGTTACGTTTCAAATCCGTCTCCCGAACAAAATTTTCAATTTCATGCGAAACAGTAGGTGTTGTTATTTCGCTTTTCATTTTTCTCTGCTCATTTGTGTTAAAACTTGAATAGATCGGACTCGAAATACAAAAACTCAAGTCCGAGTCCGCCAAAAAGTCTTCCAGTTCGGCCTCGAACTCGCCCATGCCTGAATCTGATACAGCTCTGTTTGATGCTGTATTTTTCTACAAGGCCTCCAGATAACCTTATAGTCGTTTCGATAGTTAGGAGTAGAGACATCAAGTGTTTCGAAAAAATTCAAGCAGAACATTGGAACGCCGTATTTAGAGATAAACACAGAAGAATTTCAGTCATCAAAAAACTTATCAGGGCAACACTAAAATGAAATCTCAAGGAGCGAGTAGGCGCCCTATTTCTCTATTCCTTGGCTTTATACTCACAATTTGTGAATGATAAAATTAAATATCAATCCAAAATCAACTGTGGTTTTAACATAATATATTACTCAGAAACTATGGATAACTCTGATGTTTCAGGTTATTTTCCGTCATCGAATAGCTGTATATTATGTTATGATACTTGTGCCAGTTGTACATCAGCGGATGAAAATACATGCACAGAATGCAAACTAGGTAAGAGTAAATTCTAGAAAAGGTTTAAGTGTGTACGAAATGTAGTTTCAGAGAGAAAATAAACTTAAACTGTTCTCATCTCATTTTTATGCCATCATTTAGGATATATATTTGAAAACGATAAATGTCAGAAATACACTGGCAAACCCTTTTACATAGATCCTAAAACGCACAAATCTCATTTATGTCATTCGTCTTGTCTATTTTGTAATGGTTCAAAACCGAATCAATGTATTGCTTGCGACACTATTAAATTATTATCAATTGATGGTTATTGTGTTGATGACTGTCCGACAGGTTACTATTCCGAACAATATTCAACAGCGTCGTACACGACATCCATATGCAAACGATGTCCACTTGGATGTTTAAATTGTATAGATAACTCAAATTGCAATCAGTGCGATTGGAATTATGTGATGAAAAACGATGATCGTTGCTATCCAATGTGTAAAGCAGGGTATGTAGCTAATTCCTTAGAATAAAATGATCGTAGTTCATTTACGACTTATTCCAGACATTTTTTCTGCTTACGATAACAAATTGATCGTTAGTAAAATGCTGTGGATATCAAAAATATCTCAATATTCAACATAAAAATCTGTCTGTCGCATAGTTTCTATACCTAGACAAATATTATCGTTTTTGTTATAGACAATATTTATCAGGTACTGATTGTCAAGTATGTCAGTCTCCTTGCCACGAATGCTCAAACAAAACATATTGCTTGTCGTGTCAAAATTATTTATTTTTACTGAATGGCACATGCGTTCAGGAATGTCCCGATAATTATTATTCAGATGGATCTAAATGTGAATTGTGCCATCCAATATGTGATTCGTGTACAGGTAAAGGTTTTCAATAGTTTTTAACTATGTTTTTGATTTGTATTGTGAGTACATCTGTCGTTCAGGTCCAAGTGAACTCGATTGCAAAACATGTACGATAGGATTTTCCATGATCAACAAGAAATGTAATAGTAACTGCCTCAATGAAGCTTATTACGATAAAGTTGATAATGTAAGTAGTAAATATACATGTTTGCATAAAATTCTAACTTATTTTTTCATAGATATGTAAATTATGTTCCGAAAACTGTTTACAATGTTTACATCCTGGTACATATTGTCGCGATTGCGTTTATCCAATGGCATTAGATATGCTTACACATCGTTGTTTATCATGCTGCTTAACAAATAAAACAGATGAAAACTGTTGTCAATGCTCTCAATCTCATGATGGTAAGTTAAGTTATTTCTATCCTCTAACATGTATTTTTTATTTACGAGAAAAACTATTGATTTGTTTTAGGTTTCTGTTTGCATCCATTGGTTAAACCAGAGACATCAAAGGATTCAACTTCATGGTTAGCAAAAATTCAAAATAAATTTAGAACTCTTGATCGTAAACGCCAAACAATACTTCTCATTTGTCTATGTATTTCAACGTTTATATCCGCTAGTTGCGTAATCAGTCTTGTATGTTATGCACAGGTGAATCGTTCACGACTGAAACGCCTTAGGCAACTTTCTTCAAATGTACAATATAAAATATTGAATAGTAACGACGATATTGACGAAGGTGAAGATGAACTATACGAGTCTAGTAGTTTTCTATCTAATGTTAGTATAACGACAACGAATAATGGTACATAAAAATGATCAAAAAGTGATATTATCGTAAAATTAACATCGAATAATAGGAAAAATATTGATATTCTGATAAATTTGTTAATGAAATCAGGTTTGACAGATAGTTCAAAGTAAACAATCAACTGTGAATACTTTACTCAAAGTGATAAAAATCTACCATGTCGATTAATCATAAGTAGACGCTAATAGAAAATCGACTATTGTTGTTCTTTTTCTCTGTCTCTTTTTCCCGCCTGTATTACAGTGAATTTTTAGTATATTTTTCACCCACATCATTCTATTTTCTCTGTGGCTTGTTTCACATTTCGGTTTTTTTTTGTACAAAACTAATTAGAAAAATAACGATGATAAATATACTGTTTATTTTTTTAATAATGTCTTTCACTTGTTAATGTTTTTTCTCTTAGACTTTTGTAACTTCTAGACTCAGGAATAATTTTTATATCCTACAATTACGTGATCTTTAAAGCAAATATATCTCTAGAGTGGTTTGTTCGCTCCGTATTTATACTTAATACAGATATCTTTTTTTATAATTACAAATTTATTGGTGCGTTAGTCTCATTTTTCCTTTTTCAGTGTTTTTCCGTATGCTTATCTCATTTGTTCCGGGATCTTTTTTCTAATGTACTAAAAGTATCATTCTGTATTTTTCTACATGTTTTTGGTGATGGAATATAATTTAACTATATCGGTGATTTGTTACGTTCATCTCAACTTTTATTTGTTACTGGATATTGTATTTAAGACATACATATTTTTTATTTTTGTCGAGGGATACTGCCTAAAGTTTTGAAACAAATATTGTGTTCCAATGGAAATTTTTTTCGCTATTTTTTTCGAAAAATTTTTCTGAAGTTTTTGTAACACATAGAAGATAAAATCTTTTGGATTATCAAGTATGCTAAATATGAAAAAGCACTTTTTCGAAACTCTGCATGAACTTTATTTTTTTGTTCACGTTGATATGAAAAACGAAACATAATAAATACGAATACCGAACATTAACGTAAAACAAACAATTGCACAATACCAGTAAACTGGTATTGTGAGGCATAAAGCCCCACCTGTCATTTTGCATTATTAAACTTTTTTCAACTTTCTATAATTAGTCTTAAAAACAATAATGTACTTGAATGTTTTTTCAGTCCGTTATGACTGTGTAGTGGTTGTTTTTAAAGTGCACTCCTTCAAACGTTAACTTCAACTTTTGCACTCTAACTTAAATTGCAAAAAAGATTTCAGAAAAAGATGCATCACCTCATTTTTTTATTTGAGAGATCATGCGTAGACGCCGCTGAAAACAAGACATATAATTTATGGTATTGAGATGAAAGTACGGGTCTAATCTAAAGAGTGATTATTCGTCTGAACTAATTTTTTCACGAATTA
Source organism: Didymodactylos carnosus (assembly GCA_905250885.1). Lineage (NCBI taxonomy): Eukaryota > Metazoa > Rotifera > Eurotatoria > Philodinida > Philodinidae > Didymodactylos > Didymodactylos carnosus. The sequence goes on from CAJNOQ010000248.1 coordinate 39,988, forward strand.
ATTGTTTCGCATTCTGAAAAAAGATTCTAAAACGTCAAATTAACAATCGCGAACACATTTCGATGCTTTCATCAATTGTTTTAACGCTTCTTGTAAGCATTCTGCAATGTTATACAAATTCGATTTATATCTGAGATGACAAAATTTAAAATGTCTAGAACTCACGCCCGGGGGGCCGTATCACAAAAAAACTGAAGTGAAAATTTCGACTTAAGTCTCTGTCACTAACTTAAGCCTTTGGCCTTAAGTTTTATCGTATTACAAAAAACTTAAGTCATGGGAAATGTAGTCTTAAAGTTAAGACCACAAACTTAAGTTATTAACGCATTTTCGAATATCTTAGGCATTTAACGATACGAGTCGACGAAAACGACATTCTAAGGATTAGAGAATAAATATTTCGTTATTTTGCGGGTTTTTGAAGTTTGTCACTATTGTCAACGACTTTTAAAAAGTAAACAAATCACCAACTTGATTTGTCTTTTCATGATACGGTTTAAGTTCCCGGACTTAATTCCCGACTTAAGTTTTTTCGTGATACGACTCCGGATTAGTATATGTTAAAGAAATGTACATAAAAATTAACTGTTCTTCCTTTTCGTTCTATGCCAACTACTTCAGACGTTTATTTAGTTTCATTTCATGCAATTCATATGTGATCATGTGACTGTCTTTCTATGAATTGTGTTCCTTTTCATTCGAAAAACTCCAATAAATAGAGTTTCAACAGATTTCCAAATGCTAAAAGAACAGAAGTAAAATAGTCTTCAAGTAAACTGTATTTAGTGCAATTAATCTATTTATATTGGCTTCTTTCTCTGACGATGAAGCCATTTCTTGACTTTGTTTGCAATTAAGTGTACCCACTGCTTAAACTTATAGGAAATTATCAGCTTTTCTGTTATTTTTAATGTTTGCATTTTCTATGGGTGCTCCATTTGTTTCTTCTGTAGGACGACAAGCATTCACTTTCCACTATTGAATTTCCTGTTGTTCTTAGATCCATTATATTCATTATCCAATACAAGAGACTCAACTGACACAAAACGGAGAATTAATATTTACAAAAGTGAAAAGCCACATACCGGTCATATCGAGAAAGAAAATTGACATGATGATGGAACGTGTTAGAAAATGCCTCTTTACACATATGTTTCCAATAAACTGATTAGATCCACATTGGCCAATCGATGCATTTTCTTTGTTCTATGGCACAAAATAATAAAAGTTCTTTAACATTAATGTTTTGACACGAATTAAGACTCATGATCATCACAGAATGTCTAAGATCGTTGTCTGAACATTAAATTCGAACCACCGAGAATCTTTTCGTTCTCAATAAATGCGATCATCAATATCAGCACGCTTTTGTATCATTATTTCATAGAATCATAGTCTGGGAAAAAGGAATATTTTCTTATTTCGAACAAGTCAACAGTTTGTATTAGAAAATTCATATGTTAAGAGAAAGCAGACGGTTTATTCAATATACTCGTATTCTCTTACATATAATGGGGATCAAACCAAGTCTTATTTTCAGAGCTACTCTATGTCTGATAATTATTTTAGATTTTCTTAATTTCTTAAAAATATGTCGAGTTCTGTTCATGATATATCTCAATCAACTGCCACATCCATATGTTCCGTCACATCAAATGGAGAACAAGAAAAATTAAATAACGTAAGTCAAAGTTGCTTTTATTACATACTATTAACATATATATTTTCTATTTTAGACATTTACACCATTTATTCAACAACGTTTAAATGATGAAAATCAACGTGAACAAGTTATGCTCAATCTCGCTGCAATCGAACGTACAACAAAAATATTGATGAATGAATTTTCATACGTGAACAATAATATCAGCAATACTGTTTCTCATAATCCAGCAACTAATTCGACTACATCCACCTCTTCAACACTATTAACATCAGAAATACCATCCATATGTCAATTACAAAATACAGAATTGTACCATCAGCAATTAATTTATCAAACAACATCATTTTTGGCTCAAACTCAATCTTTGTTACAAAATCTCTCGTCTAGTTTAATTGCTACTCAAATGACGTCGCCAACACAAGAGTCAGCAATACAAGCAACAGTCACACCCTCTCAAGAAGGTAGAACTACAAGATATATTATGTTTTTCCACTATGGTTAACTTTTATTATTTTTATTAAAGTATTACTGACTAATAATGGAAAGAATAATAAAACTACAAACAAACGCGAAACGAAAATTAAAAATAAAAAAATAAAAGATTTACCAACGAAAACTATACGACAATTATCGCCCTCACTATCTCCCGTAATTTCACCCAATTTTTATGAAACAACTCAAACGGACGATACAACGGAAGACACGATAAAACGAACAGTAGTATCGCCAAAGTAAGAATGTTTCTACTGAAGTATTTGGAAAAAAAGAACAAAAATTTTGCATATTACTACTAGGAGATTTATACTTTTTAAATTTGCATCAATGTATTTTTTCTCGCGTTCTAGTTGTACAAAAAAAAGTTGTTCATTCTCTACTATTACTTTAAATTCATCAAAAAAACAAACATCAAAACAATCCTTACCTCGATCAGATAAGGCTACAATCTATTATCGAAAAAATTTTTCTAAAATTCAATCAGCATCAATCACTATTAATGAAATATTAGAGAAAAATATATCGATTTATAATCTGATAGAAGATTATCCTATTATTCGGGATTCTAGACCACCAAATTATCAGACACTGTTACCTGTATTACGTGAAATAAAAGGTGTTGATAAATTAATATTAAGTTTATATCGAAAAATTTTGACCTATGAAGAACGTATGTGTTGTAATCTCAAGGGTACAAACGGTTTTTTACCTTATCCAGAACATAAGATGATTTGGATTGATTTTACAATGATGTTAATATTAAATGATCGAAAACAAATTGATTGTTATACAGATTTAGAACGACAACGTTTATATGAACTATGTGATAAAGAAAATTTATCTGAATACGCAGAAATTGTGAAAAAATGGAATAAAAATTCTAAAAGATATTTTGGATTAAATGAAGAAATATTTAAAAAAATTTTACAGAGAACAAAAACAGATGAAAAACAATTTGTGATTGATTTATTTTATGCAACATTACCCACAGAAGATATTAAATGTATGATTGAAGCGAAAAGAAAGACTATATCATGGACTGATAATAGTATTATTATTTGTTATGCTCGACCAGTACATGTACACTGGATAAAACAGCAGTGGATGAAACATTTTTTTGAAGTAGATAAAACAAAAAAGAATAGAAATGAACAAGAATTAGAAATTATTCGATGGAAAAAATGTATCAATTGGGTTATTAATGATTTAATGGAAAATGGTTTAAGAAGAAACCATGATATCAATAATGATGTTGAAAAGCAGATGAAAGAAGATACTCAATTACAAAAAAGAAAATCAGACTTAAAAATAGTATGTACAAAATAATGATGAAATTTAATTTTAGAAAAAATATATCCGATCTTTCATTAGAGAATTGATTATAAAAATTTTCATTCATACTATTTTTTAGAACATAACGTTGTATTTTTTTGTTTTCTTTCATTTCAGATCGAAAATTCAACAGGAGAACCATCAATAATATTAGAACGTATAAATGCAAATATAACGTCATCTAGGAATAAAAAATTCAAAACAGATTCAACTATTAATAATGACCAACAGAGTACAAATAATAAAACGGTAATAGTTTTACCAAAATTATTACCATCTGATCAACAAGTTCAGACAATCTCTCGAATAAATTTAAATGTTGTTGAATATGCTGTAAAATTAGCACAATTAATTTATGATTTTAATAAGGAGCTATACAATGAAGAAGAACAAATAAATTCATCTCTCTCATTATGGCCAAATTTAAAACAATTACAATGGATATATGATCTGACATTTCGCTATTATTATGTATCGGAACAAAATCGTATTAAAATATGGTATGATTGTTTATGTTCATTTCCAAAAATATTTTCTAATCAAGATTTATCCTTTGAAAATTTTCATCAACTATTTTATCAAAAACTGAATGAAGAAAATAATAATGAAATTAACCTTGAACGTTTAATAATCATAACAAAAATGGAAGATAAAAATGATAATTGACAACTTCTAAACCCGAATGTAATAACTCGTCTGATGTGCAATACATGATAATGACACCGTGTACATAGATTTTCTTGATTTTTTTTTTTTGTCTACATTCTACGAAAAAAACAAGTTTTGATAAAAAACGTAATTCAATAAAGGAAGGATGAAAATGGTTTTTGTTTTTTTTACTACTCTAAACATTTTCTTTTTTCTCACATTGTTAAATAAATACACACATATGAGTTGAACTCAAACAACAGCCAATTGTTTGAAAATGATATGATAATGTGCTAATAAGGAAGACAAGGACATCAAATTATTTTTGATTATATTCGATTACTCAAATTTTAAACAACATATAAAATACAGTTAAAAAACATATTTCGAACATTTACTAGTGTTTCTAAATCTTGGATGTCAAAACGTGGTATTACAATAAACAGAACAAGTTTTCGTTTAATTGTTATTAAAAATTGATTCGTTTCCTCACTGCAACGGTTCAACACAAGTATAATCACGAAAAGTACACATAATTAAAAATTCCTCAGTTTGATTTATATTGACTATCATTTTCTTTCCTATTAAAATTACGATCAATTCTCGAAAGTTAATCTCATTAGGAGACAACATACTTATTCATTTGTCGTCAACTTTTACTCGTTCTTTTTCCAACTGTTCCATTTTTAACTCCAGAATTTGTCACTGTTATTATTTTAGATTAAATTTTTGCATTTGTTGTATTCTAACGTATAGCGCGAAAGTCTTCGTACAAATTAAAACTTATAATTTTCTATTAAGAAAAACCTTTTTCTTTTTCAAATCAAAACGTGAGATTTTGTATCTATATTTTCTAAGTTTTTCAAATATTGTTTTTTAAGAAATGTTAATTTTACGTATTACATGATACGGGGCTTCTCACAGAATACTTTTAGCGTCCTTTTCTCAAATCATACAAGATCATTTTGTAGAGAATCGTTTGCTCTACGATGTGGTACTTAAATAAACATTTATTATCAAAAATATTAAGCATAGCACAACTGAGAAAAATGGCCTTTTCTCTCTGCACAAATGACATTTTGAAGCATGCCAGAAAAACATCCATAACTCCAAAACGAAACATCCTGTAAAATCTCTTAAAAAGCTATATTTGAAAAGCTTAGAAAATATAGATACAAAAACTCATGTTTTGACTCAAAAAAAAGTTTTTCTGAATAGAGAAATATGAGTTTTAATTTGTGTCAAAACTTCCACATCATAGGTTATATGTTGTTCTCTACTATCTGCCATTTCGATATAAATCGTATAGTAGACGAAAATAAATTCAATTAAAATCTAAAAGTCAAATTAAATAACGAAAACGTAATAGCTTTCTCTGACGACAAATCACTTGATAATACAGATTAATCAAAGCATGGGTAATTTTCTAAAAAAACATTTGTTATTGTATTTTGTTTCGTGCCAATGATGAAATGAAACGATCCTTTTGGAATTATTTTTAGCCTATTCTACTTAACATATGCATAAAAATTTCCCCTTCATTTAACTATATCTGCTTTTACTATATAGAATACACCTAGAGCAAGCTTTTATTGCCGCATTATATTGTTGCATATTTGATAATTAACTATTGTGGAATTCATCTCAACTGTGTTATTCTTGAAACAAGTGGTAATAGAACAAAACGATGGCAATTACACGAAACAGTCAGAAAAATGATTAGTAGTTAAATTGTTGATCATATATGAACGTTATATTAGCTCGAGAAAGCAAAACGGATAAAGACGATATACGGCAACAAATTGGCTGCTAATGTACACAATGTAACTATTAACTTTTTGTTCAAACTTCAACAGATCATAAAAGAAACAGACGTAAAGATAAATGTACAAAAAAGAACCGATAGTATGAAAACAAACAACGACAACAATACATATAAACGAGGACGTTTTACACTGTAATACATAGACATTGTTCGACGAAATGGTTTAACCAAATTTGCCTAAAAAAACAAACGAAAAAAGGTTTAAGGTATTTAATAGAAATGGAAAATAGAAAACAGTGTCATTACCAGCTGGATTATAGTAAGGTCTTCTCAATCTTGATATTCTCCATGAATTTGGTTCTTCATATTTATTGAACAATGGTTCAACTCTTTGTTCTTTCTTCATTTTCGATAATCTTGTTGAATCACCAAATTTAAAAAATTTTGGTGCAAATTCTACTAACCATTTGGGATCTGCAACACATACTTCACGCATATATTCTTTTGTTGTAAACACCAGTTCATGATAACAAAGCCTACAAATGAGAAATATAGTAAATACTACATGTTATCTTTATAAGTATGCTTTTTGCTTACCATTCGGGCTGTCTATGATAAATCGAACTAGACGGATGAATATAGACAACTTGACTATCTACTAATGTTCGATATCCTTGAAGAAAGAAAAACTATAGCATATATTGAATAACAATAGTTCATATTATTTCTCTTACCTTCTTGTGGATCACGTTTAGCTGCATTACGGAAAAATCCAGAACAAATTGCTTTTTGAACTAAACCCGTATTTCTACCGCATGATAATACATCGAGTTTATGTCTAGAGAATAAGAGTAGTTAATGAATCATTTGAAAAGAGATAAAATGACAAACAATCTTACCTGTCCATAATGCCTAACATTTGCTTTCTTATATCTTGTGCACGTTTTAATGAACGTTGTTGAACAAAATTATCATAACACCATAGATTTGAAAACTTATTTGTTTTCCATGCATTATAAACAGCTAATAATGTTAAATGATCGCCTTCAGCTTGATGAAAACGTGCTTTACGTTGATCAGCTTGTTCAGCTTTTTCCTAAATAATTCACGTACCAATTGTATTAAAGTAAAGAGTAGACGAAGTATAAACATACTTTTGGCCTATAGAAAACATTTTGTACAGATAACATTGAAACAATGGTCAAGGCTTCTTCTGAACATCCCAATTGAACCGACATAATTAACATTTTTGATAACTGTGGTTCAAGTGGAAATTCAGCCATGCGTCGACCCAATCGTGTTAAAAGACCTTCGTCATCTAAAGCACTTAATGCATGTAATTGTTCCATAGCCATGATCATTGTTTCCAATGGTGGTGGATCCATGAAATCAAACGATAATAAATCATTAATACCCATGGCTTTCAATGACAGTACAGTACTAGCTAAATTTGTTCGTTGAATTTCAGGAACATTGGTGGCTAACATTTCATCGCGATATGCTCGTTCGGTATATAAACGATAGGCTTTGCCAGGACCCGTACGGCCTGCACGACCCATGCGTTGTTTAGCTTGAGCCTACAAAATGAATGACAATAAGGTTAAACACACAGTCCATGTGACATAAAATAGAAAAACAAATTCATACTTGTGAAATAGGTGTGACAACTAAACTATCCATTCCTGTTTTGGGATTAAAAACTTTTTGCTTAACAAAACCAGGATCCACGACATAATATATACCATCGATTGTCAGCGATGTCTCGGCGATATTTGTTGCTATAACAACCTAAATGAGAGAAAAAAGTTTATCATGCATATGTATATTAAATAGTAATCGATACTAGAAGTAGATTTTTTTACATACTTTTCGAGAACCAAGTGGTGCTGGATCAAAAATTTTTGTCTGCATTTCACTAGGTAATGCTGAATAAACAGGTAATATGATCAATTCAGGTACATCAGACCCTAATGATTTCATTCGTTCAAACAGAATTTCGCATGCTGTATCAATTTCTTCCTGACCAGTTAAAAATACAAGTATATCACCTGAAATAGAGAACGAAAAATTAAGATAAATACGCAGAAAAGCTTTATCTTTATTTACCTGGTGGCTCTGTTAGGTGGATTTGCATGACTGTAATCAAAGAAGCATCCAAATAATCTGTTTCGGGTTCTTTTGTATAAAGTACTTCTACAAGACAAAAAATAATTATTACAATTTTTCAAACCCTTATGGTTTATAATTTTATAGAGATTAGTACGAAAGGCAACATATTCGATACGCACCAACAGGAAATGTTCGACCAGGTATTGTAAATATTGGCTTAAAGAAAAATTAATTTTTATAAAATCTAATCTTATAGTTTTACAAGAAAAATCAAAACTTACTGCTTTGAAAAAATATTCGGAAAATTTCACTGAATCTAATGTAGCGGATGTAACAATCAATTTTAATTCACCACGTTTTTGAACAGCCTAAACAATTACTTGTGTATCGCCTTTAGCTCAATGAAGTCTCAATGTGCATACCTGCTTCATAAGACCGAACAGCACGTCTGTATGTATTGTACGTTCATGTGCTTCATCCAACATGACAATTGAATATTGATTCATATCTGGATCAATTAAACATTCTCGCAGTAACATACCATCCGTCATGTACTTAATTTTTGTTTCAGGTGATGTACAATCTTCGAAACGAATAGTATAGCCAACCTAAAATATTATTCGTTAATCTCAACTATGATAAATAAACAATAAATTTACTTCTTGTCCAAGTCGACAGCCATATTCTTCGGCAACACGTTTCGCGACAGACATGGCAGCAACACGACGTGGTTGTGTACAGGCTATTTTTCCACGACTTGTATAACCAACTTCAGCCAAATATTGAGTTATCTGGGTGGTTTTTCCCGAGCCAGTTTCACCAATAACAATTAAAACTTGATTATCATGGACAGCCTAAACCCGATAATATATTTTGATGTATAGAGTGCTATATACTTCGTATAGCTTTGTCTAATCTTACTTTTAGTAACTGTTCTTTCAGACGATATATTGGTAAACTTTCTCGCTGCTCCATAATAGTCATTGTTGTACGTTTTCCGTAGGTTGTACGATGATTCATTAATGATTTTTTCCATTCGGACATTTGTGCCGTTGATTTTGTACCATCTGTACCGGTCGTTGTTGCACGAGAATTACCATCTACATGACAGAGAAAAGTATGAATAACAAAAGAATTTTTTTAGATTAAATTCATTACCAGCATTCATCGGATCATCATAATTCATCCCATCTGGTCGAAATGTTTCACTACGTTGTTGTTGTTCACGTTGTGCTTGTTTTAATTCTCGACGTTCTTTTGATAGGGCATTTTGCATCATAGCCGCTTGTTGCAATGAACCATCGGGATTTTTAACGATTTTAACTGGACTCAAATCTTGTGTACTCTGTTTACCATAACCTTTCAAAAATGGTGCTTCCTCATCGACAAGTTCAATTTCAACATCTTCACCATCTATTTAAGATAAAAGATCATAATTAAAATGTGATAGCTGATTCCACTTATACAAGAATTTAACATAATTACGAAGCTGTTGTAATCGGTAGATTCCGTTTATTTTTACTTACCTGAATCATCATCTTTTGGTAATACGCCAGTTTCTTCATCATAGTATGGTAGTTGAGTTTTAGCAATACAACTTGCTGCCAACATCTGTGAAACAAAATAGGCAAAAATTATTGTAATTCTTCGCAAACCTACCGTTAAATGAAAAACTACACGATATCAAAAAATATACAATGACGCATTATTATAACAAATATAATGATATCATTTGTATCGCAATGCAAGATAAAAACTGGCAATTACTCTGATGCTTCGCGCAATTTCTCTAATCTTGTTCTTGCGCAATTATACCTTTCTTTCATACTTTTTAAAAAAAATATGATGTACATATTTACATTGTACACATATATGCAAACAATTCAAGAGTTCAACAACGATAAATAAGAAAACACACCTGTTGATATTCCCATAAGTCGTAATCAGATACTTGTTTCTTTTTCCTTCCGCTTGTCTCTTTCGATTGTGTTTGTTGTTGTTGACGATCGTTTAATAGTAAATCAATTGGTCTATCAGGATTTCTTCCCATACTATAAGAAGCACTTTCAATACTTTCTTCACCACGCAATTTTCTTGTCATTTCTTCATTTAAATCTTCACCGGTTTTTTGATCAACATCCTTTAGAATAAGCATTTATTTTACTTACACATAAGTAAAGGAAATACGACTTACTTTCATTGATAAACTCATTTTTGTTTTGGTATATGCAAGAACTTTTACTTTAACCTTTTGATGTCTTGTTACAACATCTGATACGTTATTTATTCGCTCTTTATGGATCTAAAGCATGGATGAAAAGCATAAATATAGCTAATATTTGTGTGCAATTCTACTACTTACATTAGATATATGAACAAGACCTTCTGTACGATTTCGAAACTTTTCTAATCGAACAAAGCAACCCCATTGCATTATACTAATAACAATACCGTCGTAAATCTAAACACAATTCAATATGTGATAGATACAAATTTTAGCAGCAAATAAAAAGCTTACAGTGCCAACTTCAGGCTCATCCGACATTTGCTTTTGTTTTGATTGTCGAGGTGAATCATTATTATTTTTTCGCTTATGATCTTCATCAATATATTTCTTTTTTTTTGATGATTGATGAGCCGGAGAAACAGATCTATCCGAGCCACTTCGACTACTGCTATCACTAACCGAAGAACGACGATGACGTTTACGACTTTTGTCATGACTAAACACAGGAGAAAAATAGAGAAAATAAATAATCCACATGCAAATCTGACATAACGCACCTTCGTTTTTTACCGTCATCTTCCTTATCATGATGGTGTCGATGACGTGATTTAGATGATGGCGGAGAATAACGGTTTTTCTTTCTGTCCGAACGATTGTCCTCCTTTTCTGATTTTGTATTCTGGTTTTTTGCTTTCACCATAAGATTTTCAAGTTCATTCATTGTATCATCAACAACTTTTTCATCTTCTTTACTCGGTACTGCTTTCGCTTTTAATTCTTCATCAAGCATTGTCTACAAAAGATAATAAAATAAAAAGAATTAACACAATTCATTCTAAAAATTATCGATCGAACTGAAAGATTTGTATATAAAGATCTTATTCTTCTACAGATACTAAACTTACCCTGACTGATGGTTCATTTGGTAAAGCCAAAGCTGGACATAAAGCTTTGCGTAATGATGTATCATTAACCTGATGTTGTTCGTGTGTTGTCGAAGATTTTTTGTTTGCTGGTTTAGATGGTAACATTTTTTGAACAATACGATATAAATTTCCACTAAAAGAATCCTAAACAAACAAAATTGTGAGTATTTATCATGTGTTATACAACTGAGAAAATAGAGTGGAGGTGCTTACTGGAAATTCTGCTTGATTTGCACTAAGTTCATTCTTGAAAGTATCGTATGAGCTTGCTGTTTGTGCAAGATAAATAATAAATTCAGCTAAATAACAATAAAACAATGGATTGTAATAACATAAAATAGGAATGCATCAAGCCCTGTAGATTTATCAAATTCAAACTTGCCAAACTTTTACATTAACTTTAACTGTAGTAAAAGTTTGTTTTTAGAATTGATGAATTCTTAACGTGAAATATGAATTAAACCAGCTTACCTAAAACCATATCATTTACGCCCAAATGATTGTCTAATTCTGTACATATTTTAGATACAAGAGATAAATATTCAAGTTTTTCAAGCTCATCCATCTAAAAACAGTAAAAATATGAGCACTTTTACAATTATTAACAAAATTTCATCAGATAGTGGAATGCAATACTGTAAAAAATGATTACCGCAAAACCATTGTAGTATCGTAATATTGAAATTTACGCTCAAATGCGATGATGTTATGCTTTTACTGTGACCTTTCGCTAGTTTCTAACGATAAAGCGTAACGAGGTGTAGAATCTCATGACAGTGCTAAACGTGAACTGGTTTACACTTTAAAAAATAAAATCCTTAGTGTACATTTTGCAGTTTTAACGTATTATTACAAGATTAGATTAGAAGGTAAGGCTAACAGTGTGGAAATGATGATTTACTTGTTTGATAGCATTTGTTTTCCATTTTAATGCAAACTGTCAACAAATAGTTAAACAAGACGTTAACTTATGAAATGACTCCGCATGAAATGTGCGAACGCGCATAAATAAACAATTTTATTGCATAATCCACTTCAAGTTGACTTATTTGTTATTATGTTGTTTCAGAAGGTTGCGTAACACTTATTATATACCCCGAAAAGCCATTAGGTTCAATATGTGTGAACAATCAGATTAATAAAAAGACTATATGCTTTTCTTGTTAAAAAACCATTGTGGTATTTTTCTTAGCATATTTTGTGCTTTTTATTTTGATCATATATCTGCGTGTGTTAGTTTCACGTAAAAAATGGACAATAACAAAGTTCCTGCCGATCCTATTCTACTAGCACGCGCTGGCTTCACGTTTTTTTAGAAAAAAACAAAATGTACATGTACACGGAGACGCAACATTCGAAACACTATCCACTGGATAGTCCAACACAAGATTCTTGCATCACTGATCAGGTCTTGGTAATAGCACTTTTTATCCAATTACATACTACAATATGACCTCTATGGGTTACAATTTTGAATATAGATGTCGTATAGTGCAATGCAAATAACTATGACTATTTTTTTAAGACATGATAAAGAAAGAAAAACAGTGGAGTGAAGCTGCAAGAATTTTTCTCCAGTTTTAATGGTTATATATTTTGCGTTAAAAACTGGTCAAACGTCTGTCAAAGGAAAAATTTGAAATATTGCTGTTCTTCAATAAAAGTTACAATGAAATCGTTCTTCTAAATACATTGTCTCTAACTCTATATTTCTTATTGATACTTTTGCCACCTATTTGTCTTAAAAGTGCGGGCGAATCCCGATTTTATGCATTCACGGTGACCCGATAAGATATGACGGATGCTTAAATGTTGCATCTCGAGTGCATAAACTGAGACATCTGTGGATATTAAGCATCTTGGACGCATAAAACCGGAATCTAGCATTGAATCTAGCATCGATTGAAAGCTCCACTTGTGTGGTTTCTACATTTTTGATAAATTTTGAAGAAATAGTTAGCCCGATTCGTGAATCATAAACCAACCTGAAAGAGTTTACTCTGACTTATGGCACGTGAGGTTTTTGAGGAGGTCTCGGCGAATCTCACAGCAGGCCCATAAGTCAGAGCAAACTCTTTCAGGTAGGTTTATGATTTGCACATTGTGCTGACTATTTCTTCAAAATTTATAGATGTAAATTATAACTAATTTTCATGACCAGCTCATCTCGACGAAAAAAACAAAGCATGTGGATTTATCGAGTGATTCAACTCAATATTTTCTAAACCAATGGATCTTTCTCTTTGTTTTCTGTTCTGTTGTTCATATGATTAATGAAAAAATGCAAATAAAAACTTCATGGTTTGATACGACACTAGGAGTAAAACGTTCGTTAAATTCACGTTATTTGAGTCAACCTTGTGTGGTATTTTATAAGTAAACAATATAACACATTGCACATATTTTTTTTATATACTTTACGATAGATAACAAAAATTTGGCTTGTCATTTGCTCGCTACAAAATTATTTCTTTTCCCCGAGTTGTCGTTAGTTTGACTAAACTTTACTTATTATTACTCATAAAATGGATATTAACATCGTTGGACCATTCTTCTTTATTTTGATGTTTTTTGCCCAGACAGTTGAGTAAGTGTCTTTTACAAATAATTTCTGAACAATACAAAAAATGTTTTTTTCTGGTTGTAGTGGATTTGGAGCGATGGACGCTATCGCACTTGTTCTTGGTCTATTAATCGGCCTGTTTGGTTTATGTGCGTGCATTGGCAGTTATGCACGTCGTCGTGGAAATGTTTAGCTATGTTTGTTTAGTTGTCTAGTTTATCTATTTGGATAGGGAAAAAACAACGAGCACATTTTTATTTTTTTATTCAGCTCTTTTCATTTGATTTATATTTTTGCTATAATAAAAAGATACTTGGGTATTAAATATTAGAAATAAATAAAGATTGTCACATGTCTAATTTCATCTAGGCAGAAAATTTTGAAAATTCTTTTCTTAGATTTATTTATTGGGGTTTTGATAAAGATTAGTGATTTCATGAGAGAGTTACTATCTCATGAGCTTTTCTTGATCCGATATATTCTGCATTAATTTTCATTTCATTCTCGGAGTGTATCCGTGATTTTTTTAAGTGTTTTTATTTTTCGAAAAAACAAAATATATGATTATCGTTAGAAAACACATAACTTTGCAATAACAATTGACTCTTGAAGTTTAGAAGAGGGAACTCTGAGCGTCTGCATTATACCAGCGACCAGTTTTTGTTATTTCTCGCGTTTGATCTAAAATAGTTGTCTGAAGTAATTAGAAATTTCAAATGATTGTCCATTTTTGTATTAGGATTTGTATTTTTAGATTTTCGATTGAAAAATGAGTCTGTACGAATTAGAACAAATCTCACTGGCAGTGATGAAAGATTATAAACTGAAACAAAAACAACATATTCTTAATCTATTTGTTCAGCTATACAATGCTTATGTCACTGAAGTACAAGATATGGTGGATGAACTTCGTTATTTTTACGAGTCACAAGAGCGTACATTATCCTCACCAAATTATATTTCGCCTTCAAAAAGTAATATTGATCAAAATTATGATTCACAAATAGAAGAAGATCCAATGGTTGATTTTCCACTTGATCTATCGAAACATCATCAACCAGTAACGGTTGATGTACAACCACAAATTCATGAAAATTTAGTATTAATCAATAAGCAATCAGAATCGAATGATGACGATAGTACAGATGACGAAGATAGAACAAAAACATTGATTCAAAGTTTGAATTCGAAAACATTGATAAACAGTGCAAAATCCCCCGTGCTTGGTTCAATTCATCCAGCACCATATATTGTTGAAAATAAGCATGACGATAGCAATATCATTGAAAAATCAACAATTATTGAAGCATCACCTGATCTTCTTCGTCGGTGTACATCGACGACCACAATGAATCCATTTATGAATGTGAAATTACCAAAAAAACAGCGAAACGATGACTGGAAAATGTCAAAGGATGTTTCAAATAAACAATCAACATCATTATCGCCTATACCAAAACGTAAAAAAATATCATCAAAGAAAAACAAATCGAACAGTAAAACGTCAATCTCATCTCATTTAAAACAAACAACAATGACACAAGTATTTGACAAAATTGACAAATCTACACTGCCTGTACAACAGTTACAATTCATGTTACCTTTGCCAGTAACAAGAAAACTTATTCTACCGACGGTTAATTATAGAAAACAATCAGGACAATCGAAATTTATTTTAACGGGTAAAAAATCATCGGATGCAAATGAGTCTTTAGTCATAATATCCGCAACAGAACAAAAGCAAAAGCGACTGCTGTCACCACGAAAAGAGCAACAACTCGCCAGTGAACAAATGGATACCGATGAAAATCAGGTAAATGATTGTAAACGAATTTTTAATCCGTAGATATATTACGTTTATTAAAAATAGTTAAATAACCAATAACTATTATAGTCCAACAAATAAAATGTCAAACAGTGTTCGTAATCTTGCGATATAATTCCTGAGAATTCGTTTAAACACTTAGTACGTACAAATAAAGTCATTTTTTTATTATCTTTTGTTCGATAGAATATGCTGGTTTTGAATCAACACGTAACGGAAAATTCTTACTTTACGTTCGATAAATCATTGATACCCCTATCATTGGAAGATGATCATTATACCGACAAAGAAGACGGCTATAAAGAAAATCGAAACCAAGCGCCATTTGTTCAATTTGATTTTGATGATGAAACAATTGTCAACAAAATGCCATTACGATCACTCAATGGAAATGATACTACAATGGCACCATATTATGGCCAAAATCAAACAACAACAAGTCCCGATCTTAATGACAACAATGATGATGAATTATTGTATATTTGTAGAGCGTGTCGAGATTACTGGATTTGTTTACCAGATCAATTGAAAAAAAATTATCGTTGTAAACATCGACAAAGACCGATTATAACAACGCCTCAACATTTTTGGTCACTAGGTGTACCAAATACACAAACATGTTTAGAACGCGGTTATGGTGGTGTTCGAAGTCCCACTGAACCAACTGAACGTTTAAGGCGACCACGTCGACAATTTCAACAACAAGAAGAGAACGCACTGAATAACAACATTCTTCTAGACGATGAGTAGAATTGTAATTTTGGTTGAAAAATTAGATCTTATCTTTGATATGATTATCTACGTCAGATATATTTTTATTTATCTCCTATTTTTGTTTGTTTATTTTTGATGAACTCACTAATTTTTTTCTTATTTATATAATATGAATTCTACTTTTGTTTCTATTTGTTTGTATAATAGATTCTCTCGTAATAAAATATGTCTGTTAGAATCATTATTCAAGCACAATATGGTTAGGGTTGTTTGATTGCATGCTTGAAAAACAGTATCGGTGGCTCTTAGCACGAGAGATTAGTTTTTGATTTTTTAAATTTACGAAATTGGATGTAGATATCTAGCAAATGAGAGCAACTATAGGTCAATTAAAAAAATTCAGCTATAGACGAATATGATGGCGACAAAAGATACAATTCAAGGAAACCTTGTAATAAATCTTTAATGATTGTCTTACAAACTTGATGTTAGCTATCATTTCCTTTTTTATATTTTTTTGTAGAAAACTTAACATGAGTAATTCGCACACTTCATCTCCCTCTCATTTGAATAATGTTGTCGGCGACACTTTGATCACGCGTGCTGTTGATAATACTCAAGTGCCTATTAATACCATTTATGAAAACCAACCGGCCGTTATTATATTTTTTCGAAGGTTTGGCTGTCAATTGTGTCGATCATATGCATTAAAATTAAGTAACGAATTGATGCCGACATTGAAAGCAAATAATGTTGCGTTCGTTGGTATTGGTTTAGAAAAGTTTGGTCTCGAAGAATTTATGAAAGAGGGATATTTTAAAGGAGATTTGTATGTTGATGAGGGCAAAAAAGCTTATAAACAATTAGGATTCACAGATTTGGGATGGTTTCGGGGTATAACTACTCTGTTTACAAAATCGACACGAGATTGGAATGCAGAAACCACTAAAATGGGTGTAGGGGGCAACTTGAAAGGTGACGGTTTTCAATTAGGTGGCACTTATATTGTTGGTCGTAAAACTGGCGAAGTATGGCTGTCACATCCACAGAAAGATTATGGTGATCATCCAGAAGTATCACAAATGTTGGATATTTTGAAAGAAAAATTACCGAGTTTCAAATCTGTCTAGGACATGAGCAACTAATATTATTTACAGGAGCAAAGTTATTTGTTGTTAACTGTTTTCACGAATTCTATACACTTGTTATTCACGTTTTTAAGTTTTGATTATTTGATTAATTTTATTTTCTCTAAAACAGTTTAGTATTATTCAGGTGATCATTTTAAGCATATTCATACAAAGTGTAACAAAATCTTGAAATTCCAACTTGTTTTTATTAAAATTTGTGAAAGTCATTCAAAACATTTGAGATTGAGATGTTAGAAGCGCCTTTGAGGACTGGGGCTCCCGCCGATCAAATTTTTCTTTTACTAAACCGTTCATATTTAGATCGGCTAGCATCCCTAGTCTTAACAAGAAGTACAGAATGAAATTTCTTGGTATATCTGATCTTATTACTTTTTTCAGCAATTTTATCAAATTTTTTCAAAACGAAACGTCTTGTATGTTATTTACAACTAGGCATGCAACGGTAACTGTACTTTACCGGTTTACCGCTACCGTTTTACCATATTTTACTGGTTATCGTTCTCCCGATAACTGTTACCGTTGCATGCCCATTTACAATACATTTCAAACTTCATTAAACAGGAGTTGAAGAGAGAATAATAATTAAATGTTCTTTTAATTGCAATTCTATATAATATTTTTGTACGATCTTATTATTGTATCATAGAAGATAATCGGAATATTCTTTTGACTGATTAGATTGTGGATAATATTGCCGTAAATTGAGTACTACTGGAAGATTTTCTGTTACAATGGAATGATGTACAATTAATGATGTTAATGTTGTGAATAACTTTTTTGTTCCCCGTAGTTTGTATCCATCTTTGTCATGATCAATCAGATAATGAACAACTAAAGATTTTTTGATATATTTTGGTACTCGAACAGACAATACGAATGCATTTGGAGATGAAGAACTATTTCGAAGAATAAAACTGCCAATTGAACGAACTGTTAAAGCTGCTTCAACGCTTTCTCTAGAAAGAAACAAAGAAATCTAATGACTGTTCTTGTTTTATATTATTGCGCATGGATTTTTCAAACCTAGTTATATTATTGTAAAACCACGGACTATTTTCATCGATACACGAGTTTATTGTGGTTATGGATCGTGACTGTGGTACAAAACTAAAATAAATAAAAGTAAAAGTGCTGGTACTGTATACACACACAATATTTACACATACCTTCTTAAGATAATCGAAGACGTCTTATGTATTGATGTGATTGAGTTTTGTATGCTTTTAAAGTCATCACTTAGTGAGTCCGTTTCATCGCTCGTTATACTCACGGTACCACCAGATCTAAAAATATTATATTATAGTTAAAACATTTTTTTGTATACGTATAGATGAACAACGATCATTTCGACTGATTACAGAAGATAATCTATTTGGACGTTTATAATATCTAATCTGTCCGCAAAAAGACAATTCTTTTGATAAGTTGTATACACCTGATTAAAATGAGTGTCATACTTTTGTCTTCTTTGGTTATTTAAACCAAATTTTCGTCGAATTGTATCGAACATGTTTTATAAGATATCAACCACTAATAACGAGTGCCTGTTTTTGAACTAGATTTATATATCAAATACCTTTTGAAAAAAACAAAAAAGGTCATTAATCATGAACATATATAGAGTGTTTTAAAACCGGAAAACATATCTATGTAATTACCTTATAGTCGAAGATAAATAGTTGTAGTAAATCTATAATTCTACGGAATGTCAAATATATCTGAAAAAAACGCAATATGGTGATTAATATTATTCTGAACTGAAATTTTTTTTGTATCCGAACCAGAAGTTTGTTATTTTGGCAAATGCACGTATTGTTATTATCATTCTATTATATGGTGGAAAGTTTTTTTCTATTCTGTCATCTATATATTTAGTTAATCATAAATTCTATGTGTGTAAATTACATTTATAGATGGAATTCTAACTTTGATCTTTGTCTAAACAAACAGTGACTGCTGTTACTGATAGGCGTCGTCATCGTAATTCTTTTGATTTTACTTAGCACACATCATGATGGTCATTATCAGAACAAAAACAGAACAAGAAACGAATGACTAACTGTTTGACCATATCTATATATCCATAATATTTATTGTATAACGAGAAAAAAAAATCGTTATCTGTTATCACGTATGTTATTATCTCTCATACATTGATTATTCTGACATATAGTTCATATCG
>CAJNOQ010000249.1:0-59385 GCA_905250885.1 Didymodactylos carnosus
TTACTGAGAAACTGATTTTACTGAACTTTTCTGATTGGGTGATAGAAAAATTTACGATCTGATGACTCAGAAACTCAGTTCAGTTCAGTTCAGTTTCTCAGTAAAAAAAGGGACAACCTGAGAAACTGAACTGAACTGAGTTTCTGAGTCACCAGAGCGTAAATTTTTCTATCATCCAATCAGAAAAGTTCAGTAAAATCAGTTTCTCAGTAAAAAAAGGGACAACCCGACAGATTGTTGTGTGTGTTGTCGCAAAATATGGAAAAATGGATGCCAGATATTCCATGGACATACCAGTCATAAGAGAAAAGAACAGAGTGAACATCAGCCGGTTAGGATGGGTTAATTTTTCTTCTGACAATCGTAACTGTCAACGTATTCTCATCGTGAAAATCGTGACCATATCAACGAATCGAAAAATTTTAAAAGCTTCTTCAGTCAAAATCGATTGCAGATTGGTCTTCTCCATGGTTGATTATCTCTGGTACGCGATAACTTCTAGAGTTTTATCTCATTAGCATACACGTTAATTCAGTTATATGTCAAAAATATTTAGAAGGCAGGCAACTAAGACAAAATCAGACATCATTCGAACACATGTATAATTTACTAAAATTAGAAAAATCTACAGAGGCGTGAGTGAGAACCAGAACGATTCTCTTGAACAAGTAGAAATTGCTAGAGTAGATTATTCACTGAAGAATCAAAATAGGTAATTAACTATCAAGCATCTATGGGTACTAACCTTAGAAGATCGGGAGTTCCAGAGAATTTTTGACGTTCTATCGATTTCTGAGTTACTTTGTATGTGAAATGATGGGTGAAAGTCGTATGTGTCACATAGGGACCTTCATGTAAAAGTCGGCAGTGCCCCTGGAGATCTCTAGAAAGATTTTACACTACTGAATCTATAATAAGCTTTAGGATTCCACTGGAGATACATATTTAATGCTAAAATTTTTTCTAGGGTGGTAAGTTAAGATTATTGTCAATTTCGTGCTGTGAGTGTTGATCGAGGAGAGGCTAGAGCTTCGCTATATATTTGAAAACGAAGAATGTTAGATAACAGATTAATGTGATCGTCGACCGATCTGGAGAACCCACATTGTTTCGTCTTTTTCCTAATTATGAATATCTACTGTGTTGATGAAGTGTAGCGAGTATTACATAGTACAATAATAAATTGTGATCTTTTGTGTGTGATCGATAAATGAGATAGCGAGATTTATGTTAGTCTCAAATACAATTCAATAGAGTTTATTCTGTCGTATTGGTTTGGTAGGAATGCTCTTTCTCGAATTTAGAATCGTCTTAGTCGAACACCAGTATTATATCATGCTCAGGGTTTACAATAAGAGAGAGGGAGTAGAGAGGTGCTTTCTTATCCCAAAACATGCTGTCTCTATCAAAAGTATTTCGGAAACCTTCAGTCATGATAAGCTAAAATGGCACTCACGCCCTCCACGTATGGACAATGTCGATGTCGGTATGATTCTCATTCTAGATTTATCTTGACAAAAATTTATTGATCTTAGTGGTTTACCATGAACAGATTCAAATTCACCATGATAAACTTTAAGCTGAAAGTTTCATTCATTTCAAGTTTCTGAACAGCTAATTTTCTAATGCTTAGTCGTAGTAGTGCTACCAGTATCAATCATCTTGTAATCCATAATCTTTCTACTTTCACTGTGTCTCCTGTCTTTGAACTCGCCACTTACAGAATCTTTATTTCTGATAAGTATTATTTCATTAATTTGTATAATTTATTGAAATTCCTCAATATTTTCGTTGCATCTCATGGACTCATTTTTCAAACGGAAACATCTTTTTTTACAAAAAAATGTGTTTGAACTATAATATTTGAACGTTAATATGCGGTAAACGTATAAAATCATTTCATTGATGATTTAATTAAATACAGAACAGAATGAAAAAATAGCTACTTTTTCTTTAGTCTATTTCTACTTTTAATAAACATATACAACAATATGTATGTGAGGCTCAATCACAATGATCTGAGATAGATCCAAAAAGAAAATAGCATTGTATAATTGATATTTCTTGATCCCATTTGCACGTCATTATTAACGCACTTTTTGTACAAACGAATCTGTCTTTCTTTGCAAAAAGCATTTGTTCTGACCTTTGGCAGCGCCCATTAATGATGATAGCAGCTTTTCTGTTCAGAGTAGAGATCTGTAGAGCAAGAATTGAAAGATATTGTGAAAATTTTCTTTGAAGAACAATTATATAAATGCTAAAGAGTGAAGACTGTCGGATCGACATAATCTTGTCCTGTATCTTCTATTTTAATATATTATTTTTAACATGATGTGATTGTTGAAATATTGAAACCAATGATATTAAATATAGGGTGTACAGTATATGTTGATTTATTTACTTATGAAATCTTGTAAAAGGGCATCATGTACCAGAAGCAAAGGAAATTTATAACAAGATTTTGCTTAACAGGATAGTGAACAATGCTTGATAAATACGATTAACCATTTTTGAGTTAAAATCGTGAATAAACTATTTTTCTATACAGAGATTATTGTGTCTTGAAAATCAAAAACGTTTCACACATAGTTGTAAAATGTATTATTCTTGTAAACAAAACAAACTACAAAATAAAACTATTTGAAAATGATCATTATTCATAAGATAACTGCTGATCCATCTGAGTCCTCATTGAATTATGAATCTTTTCGAATATTCTATCGTATTGTGAGAAATCGTGTATTTGTTTTCATTACTTTATTGTGAAAACTTTCAAGGACATGTCCGCTTTCCGAAGGAAATGGAAGTTTCAAGTTTATTTGTTTAGATAGACGATTTCTGTAGGCACATTTGCTGACAAAGCTTAGTAAAGTTTTCACATTTTTTGCTCCAAAGGCGCAATGCTGATAAGCTTTTTTTATCAACGATCTGATCAATGTAGACGTAGTCTACGTTGAGTAATTTACCTTATTTAAAGAAACATCTCAATAAATAGCCAATGACAGAATCATTTAACAAAAGTAAAAAAGTATGCCATTCAATATGAATATGATTTAAAATCCTTTTTTTTTTATAGATATTCTAATCCCCCATAATGAATAATATGATATCTGTCTACTATGGTTTGAAAAGAAGAAATCGAAGAATAAAATCCGAATAGTAATTGATACAACAATGACACTACCACCAACACCAACACCAACACAACCATGTCGACTTAATATGTATACCTATATCTATATAAATTTATATATTTCACATTCGACTGAAATATATTTTCTCCCTGCTATCTTTTCAAAAAAGATTTTTTCTTTTTAAATGAAAAAAGAGAGAAAGTTAAAAAAATGATATTGATTTCTTTTTATTTCATTCTCAATGCTACATCATTTCATTGATACATTATTAAATTTGAACACAGGAGGAGAAAAATTGAATTAATTCAATGTTAATGATTAAAACAGAATAAAATTATAAAAATTATTGATATCCCAAAATCAATATGTAATATGACAATTGAATGAATTAACGGTCTACGTACATCAATATCATCTTCGAAACATTCATCAGTGAACATATCGTACGAGAATGAAAAAGTCAGTAACGATTAAGAACATTGTTTAACAAATGAATCAGTCTTAATAATATTAATTGATATTAACGAATACGAGAATTAATAATATTAAAACAGTTCAAAGTTCAATTAGAAAACACTTTATAAAGTAAGCGAATATTCGATATAATCAAATTATTGCAAATCGTGTTTGCTTATTTCTCCATCATCAATTTGTGTTTCTATTAGATAATAAATAAAATAATTTTAATCGTAGAACATATATAATCATAGAGTAGTAGGAAAATAATAAATTAAATAGAAAGAAATTGAGAATTAAAAGTTCTTCCTTCAAAAATTAAAGTTTTACATCGTTATAAAATTAGACTGATTAAATTAAATCGAAAATAAAGTTAGTTCCTTGTCTGACATGACTATTTTTGAGGAAAAATCCAAGCAGACAAGAAAATTCGTCCGAGGGATTGCATGGGTAATATCTGAAAAGACATTTTTTCAAATCTGATAAAACAATTCTCTATTAATGTATATTTTTATCATATTTGGGATTGAATTTTACTAAAAAAACAACTCGACTAAGAACAGACAGCCTTGACCTTCACTTGAACAAAATATTGGCTGAAATGTCCAAATGTTACTACAAAATTCGAAATATTACTAAAATATTAAAAAACTCGTCTTCCAGGAGACGTCTTCTAAAATTCTTCACTAGAATGTTGATTACAAAGTAATACTATTGAATATAACTCTAAATCTCAACAGAATTTTTGACGATACATTCAATACTTTGAAAATCATGACTTCTTTTAGAAAGTTTATAAAAATGAGAATACTGAAGTGATACTAACAGACAATAATTTTCAGGATTTATTTTTAAAAAAAGACAAGTAAAACAGTATCGCCAAGTTAAACTTAATGACAGTTTCACGCTCACATAGAATTTAAAAATATCCACTGGCAATAGTTCCTAGTACAAAAACCACTATATCTTTTTATCTAAAATAAACTTATATCGTTATAATAAGGAAAGAAATATATTATTATCCTCACCCTCAGACTTAAGGAAGATAATAATTAAAAGACAGACTTGATAGAAGTTTTTTATCTTTATTTTTTTTTATTTTATTTTTTCTCATCTCACTAAAGATTCCTTCTTTGCAAATAAACAATTCGGTTTTCGCCCTAAACACTGTACTCTTGACGCCTTGGTATTTCTTTCTTCTACTGTTTCTAACTTCTGGAATGCTGGTGTAAAGTGTGTTGGTGTGTCTTTTGATTTCTCTAAAGCGTTTGACTCTGACTCTCACTCTTTTCTGTTAAAAAAATTGTCGTGTTGTGGTGTGAATGACTGTTTACTCTCTCTCTTGTCATCTTACCTCGCCAATCGTTTACAGTGTGTGATTGAGTCTATCTCCTCTCCTTCTCCTGTTTCTTCTGGCGTATCTCAAGGCAGTGTGCTTGGGCTGCTTTTATTTCTTATTTTTATTAATGACTTGCCTCTTTCTCTTTCATATAATTGTGAAATCTGTCTTAATAAAGTCCCTCTTTCCGTTGTGTTTTCTGTTCGTTGTTTCGGAGTTCTTGTTTCGCACGATCTTAGGTGGAGTGAACATGCCAGAGACATTGTTCTTGCTTGTCGACGCAAGCTAGGCGCACTGAGCCGTGTCTTTGGACTCGCTCCGTCAGAGGTTCGGCGTCGAATCTATCTTTCTTCTATTCTTCCTAAACTTGATTACTGTTGTGCCTTATACGATAGTTCCTTTTCGCTTTCCGTACTCGAATTCTGTAAATAATCTTGCTTCTCGTGTTATTTCTCGTAATTTTGATTATCGCTTTTCTAGCTCTTTACTTGTGTCACAACTTTCTCTTCCAAACCTCTCTCTTCGCCGTAAATATTTTCGACTAGTGCAGTTTTTCAAAATTTATCATCGTCTTAGTCCTCTTTCTGTCTTTTACTCTATTCATCGTCCTCATTACTCTTCCTTACGCTGTCATCATTCTAAATATGTTCGTATTCCAACCTCAATGGTTTTTCTTCTCAAACAGTTTTCTCTTCTTTTTACTATTCAACTATTACCGACTGGAATAAACTTCCTGAGTCAGTTATTTGTTTTACTTCATTCGCGTCTTTCAAAAAGGCACTAGTTCAGTATCTCTTACAGAAAAATATCAGCCGTGTTCCTAGTCATAATTAACTGGTATTGGTTGTTTCTCTAGAGTTATTTTATTTGTGTCTATCTCTTATTGTTACTTTTATATCCTCGTTGCATATTCCAGTCTCTTTGTTTTTTCTTTTGTTTACTTCTGTTATTATCTTTAGTTTTATTTATTTATTTAATTTATTTTCTTTTTTTTGTTTCCCTATCTCTTTTTATTCTGGTCAGAGTCATCGATATTACAGGTCATGGACCTCTGATGACTCTCGAGTGATTCGAAATAAATCCAGTTAAGTGTTGAAATATTATGAACTCTCTCACTATCACGTATTATCTCATCTTCATCATGATCATCCATTTGCAGTTTTCAAGCTTTATTGACTGGCTTATACCAGTCTGTTTTTTTGTTGTCCTGTTAAACAGAATAATAAATTTTATAATTTTAAAATCGAATTTAAAAAATCTGAAAATGGAATTAGAGAAATATAATTTTTCTTCAAAATGAAATTCAGATACCGTATTTTTATTTATGATAATAACGATATACTGAAAACAAAAATGTTCATCGTTGATAATAATTTGATAAAACATTCTGAACAATGTAGGCAATATAAATTTAACAGTGTCTTCAGTTTTGCGCCATTACTCTATTCTCTTCAATTGTGTTTCCATGCATGTAGTGTCTATACATGTTGTATTCGTCTATCGTCTGCATTCTTCTTACATACATATGCATGCTTCGTTAGTGAGTGACCTTGATTTTGTATGTGTGGTGTGGCATGCATTTGTTTTCCTCTCTTACATTTCATCATCAGCAGCTCGATTTTTTATCATGTTCTTGTTTTTGAAAATATTCTACAATATTCGTGGTGTTATTTGCATTGTATAACTGAAGCGCGTGTACGTTAAAAATATATAAACGATACGAAAATTATTCTTGTTATATCATTGTTAAAGAAGACAATTAATTACTAATTATGTCAGGATCTACAGAGAAAGCTGATAGTAGCAAAAAAAATACCAAAAGTGAAGGTGATCAAAGTAAAAATGTACAACAACAAGCCGGAGCAGGTGACAAAGCTAAAGATCAAGGTAATACGGACAAAGCGAAAAACGTGGCGGGAGATAAGAAGAAAACAGATGGAAAAGAAAATAAATCTGATGCAAAACCTGAAGCGAAAAAATCTGATGGTGGAGGAGATAAGGCCAAGGGTGCTGAAGGTGGTAAACCTGAGGCGAAAAAACCAGATGGTGGAGGAGATAAGGATAAGTCTGCAGGTAAAGGTGCCGAAGGTGGCAAATCTGAAGCCAAAAAACCTGATGGTGGAGGAGATAAGGCCAAGGGTGCTGAAGGTGGCAAACCTGAGGCGAAAAAACCAGATGGTGGAGGAGATAAGGCCAAGGGTGGTGAAGGTGGAAAATCGGCTGGTGGTCAAGCGGCTGCTTCGGGTGGCGTCGGAAGTGGTGGAGATGCAGAAAAAGGTGCAAAAGTTTTTAAACAAAAATGTACTCAATGTCACGTAATTGAAAAAGGTACTGTATTGTAAATATTATGTTAAATTGAATATATATATATCGATTTTATTTATAATTAAGGTGCTGGTAATAAACAAGGTCCAAATCTACATGGTTTAATTGGTCGTCATACTGGCCAGGTAAGTTTGTTAATTCATTATTGAAACTGAACTGAACTATAAAAAGAACCAAAATGTTTCTCTTTTAGGTACCTGGTTTTGATTATAGTGAGGCAAATAAATCAAAAGGGGTAAGTCAAAATTTATTTCACAATTTTGTGAGTATCAACTATAAAAGCCTTTTTTTATTGTTTATTTAGATTGAATGGTCTGAAGAAACTTTGTTTGAATATTTAAAAGATCCAAAAAAATATATACCAGGTACAAAAATGATATTTGCTGGTATTAAAAAAGAAGATGAACGAAAAGATTTGATAGCTTTTTTAAAAGAAGCGTCATCTAAGTAAAGTAATGTGTTTATCGTTGCCATATTTTTTTCCTTAAAAAGAATGTTTTCTTAATTAAGCTTTTTAACTTATTTTCTATTTATGACAAATTTTTTGTTAAAAAAAATAAAATAAATCCGTACTTTTAGCTAGAATTATCTTGTGTACGGTAGTGTTTTCTACTCAGGTAAGAATTGATCACATGTAGTACTTTGTCAACAGTTCTCTAGTATACGAGACAACAATATTTTTTTTTCCATTTTTATTCGTGCAAAATCAAGTTTTGTTTCTTTCTTTTTTCTGACTTTGGTTATTCGTAGGTAATTTTTGTATTCTCATATGATAATCTGATATTACTCCAGTGTTCACTATACACCTATTTGTTTTATGTGAACAACAATATTTTTGTTTATTTTTGTTGCTTCTTTGTCATCTTTCTAGTTGAAATTTGTAGTTTCAAAAGAAAATCTTATGTTTTTTTTTCGTACACTCGTCCGAATAAACTAAAGTTTAAAAATCATACATATGTAATCGTTACTGCAACTACGGCATAAATTTTAGCGAAGATACAACAAAGTATTATAAGACACGGATGTGTTTAAAGTGTTTATAAAAATTATAAACAACAGTAAACCATTTTAACTACGATAAGAAACAGAATAATGGAGACATTAGTAAAATAATTCTAATTTTAACTAGTTTTATATAATTTTTACAAAAAAAACACACATCATAACTTGAATAATAACAAGTAGACATAAAAATCGATCAAAATTCTTTTTTAATAGCATACCAAAGTAACGGTGTCAAATAATAATGTATGATTACTCTTTTTAAACATCATCAATCAACATAGTTAATTATTCTGAAAACACTCTTCGTCATAGTCCCCAGTTTGATTTACAAATCTTAATTATAAAATCGTCTATTTTTGTATCATGGAATAAAAGATTATATAATGTATTACTTATTATTGATATGAAGAATTTTGTGCAACGAGTCATACATAAAAACTCAAGAGTTTAAACATATTTTAAAGGTGGAGTTTGTTAGTATTCAAATTGATTGTATAAAATAATAATTTAGTATCGATTTATTTTTTATTGAATATGAAGTATGTTACTGTGGTAAGAAAATGGTAATGTATATCATTATAATTTTAATTCAATTGAATCTCTTCCGTCAGAAAACACATTTTTCGTCACATCTTAGTTAAAAATATGAAAAGAAAATAGTATATGAATGTGTGATTTTATTCTTAATCGATACTTCTATAAGTAACAGCTTGTTACACCGTACAACTTTCACTACTAATAGCTTTGTTCTTTATTTGTATCATCACTTTGAGACAGACAACTGGGTTAAAAAAAAAATATATTTCTTCAACGATCAATTCATCTCTTAATTTCTTTGTGTTGTTAGACTACGTCACAAAGTTCAGTTGACTAAATTTTTTTAAATTTAATATGAATGATCCAACATGTCAAGTGACAGTTATTGATGAATTGTGGCAAAATGGATTTGTAAGTGTTTTTTTCTTGCTTCATACAGTACGCATAGTAGTTTGCCCCATCTTTCACTTAATTTAAAAAAGTAATAAACATCTAAGATGCTCATACCAATTGAAATGACGAAAGATTCCGAATTTATTCGTCGTAGACAAAATACGGATACTTTTCTTTTTAAAGAAAAAAAAACATTGGTTTGAAGAATTTCTGCCAACTATTTATCCTAAAACGATTTGTACAATTTACGATTGTTGTTATTATTTTCTTTTTTAAAGAATCATCATTTGTATGATGAACAAGATCGTACATTATATAGACATAACGTTGATCTTAATAATAAAGTGAAAATGTTAGAACGACAAGTAGAAACATTGAAAAAATTAGATAATAAGGTATTGTGACTTCATTTCAGTTGATGTTATAAATAAAAAAGCTGACAAATATTTTCTCTTGCAGCATCACGATCATAAAGAGCTTTTGAAACGAGCATTAGCCAAGCAAATTTCAAAAGATTTAATGGAAAGAAATCGTTTATTTGCAAAAAAGAATGAAGAAATTCAAAATTTAAAGAAAAATATCAATGAATTAATGTCAAAAAGTCACGTAAGTAGACAGAATTACATAGTAGCAGAGAAGAAAGACACAAAAAAACTGATGGTAAAAGTCTATCTGACCTTTTTCAAAGATTATTTAACATAATAGTGGCAACTTTTATCCAGATTAAAAAAATTTGAGCCAAATGCTGCTTTCAAGGAAAACAAATACTCACGTTATTTTTAGAATTTTCATATTGAATTTCTTGAGTCTGCATCATGTCAAACTGATATTTAAAAAAACAAAACGCATCATTTTAGAATCATTCTGCAAACAACTAAGGTGAAAGATAGATCTTTCTTTCTTTCAATTTGGCATTGTTTACAACATCTAATATATGCACGGAAATGGCAATATTATTTTCATAATAAGAATTTTTGAATGAGAATATCTGAGTGAATTTTCCGGTAGTTGTCATGGCTGATTAACGCTAGATTAATTTTATATATACATCATTTAACTTTTGTGTTTTGAGAATATGTTCTTCACCAAGGTGGTTAGGTTGTTAAATCCTAAAATCCTTCCATTTTTCTCTTTCTTTCTAAGGTCAAAGAAAACAAAGCTTCTACATTTTCAGTGTGTGACTTGAATATCTAATCAATGAGCTTTGTTTCAATAAAGAAAAAGAAAAAAATAACTAAAAATGTTTTTTCTCTACTTTTTTTTTTTTTATATAAAAAATGCAAGTTTTCTCTATCATGTTCATCATAAAAGAAAAAAAAAAACAACTGAATACTCAGTCATTTTTTTTCTTTTCTCAGCCATCTTTCTCTCTCTCCTGTCTCACATCTTCATACAGATATAGAATAAACATTTCAAGAATAGCAAAAAAAAAAGGAGAACGTTTTCTCTTCTTTTTGGTAATCATATTAGTTATTTTATTTTCGGTTCGTCAACTAAAGATATAAGTTACACAATAATAGTGCTATCCTCTGAACTTGACAATTTCTACACATACACTATATCACAAATTAATAAAGATTTTTCTTAAAAAAATTTATTATTATTATTATTATTATTCAATGATAATTCGCTGTAATTAATAAAATGCGATTTTAATCAATGTCAACACGTTCTATAAGCGGTTTTATTCGTGATGTCCGAGATAAAAGTGCTAAAGGCGTAACATTAGCACAAACATTAGCACAGGTATAGTTCAGTTTGTGATGATAGTTGAACATCAACAAGGCACTAAAACATATTATACATTTTTATATAAGATTTTTTTAAAGTAAGAATTTCTCTCCTAGGGCATTTCGGAAAATTCTGCTCTATGTCTTTCATCTATTGTTTTTTATGATTACATACGCTACAAAAAAAGATATTCTCGCTCCTAGACCTCATTAACAATGATAACTAGTGACTTTAAATTTTGAGTGATTATAGCGTAGCTCTCACTAAAATCCTGATCATCCTATCATATAGACATTTGTTGTGAGATAAAAGCATTTGAATTCTTTGATAGTGCAATGCTAATGGCTCCTGATTCAAGTGAAATGTACACTTTATGCTTGTACTAGAATGAAGTCGCGACTCTTTTCTGTTTATGACAAACATTTGATGTATTGAACAGTTCTTTTACGGTCTATGGTGACATTTTAAGTTAGATATCAGATCGTTTTCGAGAAGAGTTTCCAACTCGGCCCAGAGATCATCGTTTGACATTATAATTTGGACGGAGACTGTTCAGTGTCTATGAATTATCCACACAAAATTTCAAACTATTATTTGTCATGGTTATCGAGTTCTAGAGGAGCGATGAGTACTACAATGCTTGGCATACTTTTGGAGAGCATTATAGTATTCAAATAACGAAATATAATATACACCTAGACAAAAATTGTGACATTTTAGATATCAGATCATTTCTGACCTAGGGACATTGTTTTGATTGACTGTATACAGACAGCATTTACTAGATACATAATTAAACACTTTACGGTTTTTTGACTCAAGATTGAAGTTAAAATGATGTCTCTAGGTTGAGTTATTAACTTTTTTCGAAAATGATGTGACATCTGAAAAACGATCGTTGATGATTGAGGATGCTTTTTTTCGAGAAGTAGCATATATAATCATGAAAAACCATAATGATGGAAGTGAGAGAGAGAAGTTACGAACGACTATTTTTCTTTTTATTTAGACTTGAGTATATTTCTCACTGTCATTATTGTTTTTCTTTATATTCGTAAGAGTGAATTAAAAGGTGATGAGAACTTTTGACATTTTCAAATTGCCTAAATCACTTGTATATGATTTTTTTTCGTGAGAGTGGAAGCCGATAATTAATAGTTGATACGTAAAAGTTCTCGACACTAAAGTTCTGCACACTTTTTTAAAATCCACAGAAATTTTAGAGTGAAGCCCACACACAATATGGGTGTTAAAACCCAAATTAGATTTCTAATTGAAATATATTCAATTTTTAACATAACCATCTATTGTTGATTTAGCCCAGTTCGCCGCGACATGGCGTACAAAATCATCATAATACGTCATCAAGAGGCACACCGACACCACCACCACCGCCACCACCACTGCCACACGAGCAAATTGTCACTGATCCTTTATTAGGCACAAATTCAATAACAATAGATCCCTATCATTACTCCGCATTACAAGACACAAATCAAGCATTAAAAGCGGAAGTTCAACGATTAGCAAAAGTCGAAGAAGAAAATCGAGCATTATCTATACAAGTAAATAATACTATAGCTGTTAATTACCAGTAGAAGAATATTGATCTGTATTTGAAATATTGACAATATTTTTTGCTTCATGTGAAATACAGCACCATAATAAATTCACTATAAAACTAGAGTGGGATTCAAACACTTGATTTGTATTCTGCTCTTACTCTTATTATTTGCGTTTAATATTAATTACTTGTATCTGAGAAACGATTGGTTAACAAATGTTGAAATTTGAAATCGGACTCATTCTAATCTGAGATAATCCTAGATATTATATAAGTCACGTAATGATAATTTTATACATAATACTATCGAATTATTTGTAAGTATTATCTATTTACTAGTGGAATCGCTTGTTAACAATGGAAATATCTTGTAAATCAATATGTTAAATTCTAATTGTTTTTGTTGTTCTATTTTAGCTTGAACAGTATAATGATATTTATAAGTCTTATAGAAACGTTCAAAATGAACTTGTACAATTGCGTAATATTGAAGTACAAAAAAAGAATTTACAGGATGAATTAGAACAAATTCGTGAAAATGAAAAGACAACATTATCTTATTTACAACATGAAAATGATCAATTACGTTCTCAAAATGAAAATTTACTCACAGAATTAACTCGTTTAACAGAGTTAGATGGACGTGAACGATTATCAAAACAAAAATATGAACAAGAAAATGTTGAAAATATAAAACAACTTGATGAATTAAGACTTCAAAATGATGAACTAAAATTAATGATTGAACAATTAAAACTTAACGATAAACAAGGAAAATTACAATATGATACAGATATTAGACAAATTAATGATGAAAATTTAAAACATCGTACAACAAATGAACAATTAAAATTTAATTGTAATTTATTAAAAGAAGAATTAGAACAAATGAAAGAACAATACGAAACAATTATTAAACGAAAATCTATCGAACATGAAAATGAAATGAAATTTTTACAGAATGAAAATAAAGAATTAAAGCAAATTGATAAATTATATGATGAACAAAAGAAGGCAAATGAACGAACAGTTATTGAAAAGAAAAAATTGGAAAATGATTTATTGACAATGAATACGCTCAATGAGCAATGTGCCGAATTCCAAGCACTCGTCGATAAATTACAGAATGAAATCAAAACAACAGTAAGTTATCGATATCGATAAGATTAATATTACTTTTTCGTAATTAGATCTTAATTAACAATGTGCACTGTGTGAAAAAGTTCGAACAACTAGTGAATTTTTTTTGCATTGCAAAGGGCAGCAATTTTTCTGAAGCTATTATTTTCTACTTTCTTTAGTCTTGCTCTTAATAATAACATTTTCTTTTGACTCTATCGTCAATAGAATAATGGGAAAAAAGTATCTCTCTCAAGTTACTCAAAGAGTATATTCCCTCTTTAATCAAAATATTCTTTCAAATTTTTCATTATCTATTCTGTAGATGAGTTTAGTTTGATGTTATAATATTTCTTGTTCATCCTAATATATTCATGTTTTCTTCTAATTCATCGTCATTCTTCTGTTAGTTTTTGGTTTTTCAATCGAAGAGAAATATGATAATGTATATGTGACGCACGTAGACACAAACATTATACATTCTCTCTACATCATGTCGAGTTTTTTCTTATTGCGCTTCCTTTGTTTAATCTGTCATACAAAATCTTAATTGTAAAATCAATCAGTGGGACAAATTAAGTTGCTATTTTCAGAAAATACCATACATAAGATACCAGATACGAGTTGTATTTCTCAACTTTATAAATGAATAGAAGTAGTGTCTATACTATCTGTGTCAGAAAAGTGAACATAGATCAAATATGACACATTTTTCTAATAGTTAAGAAACCCAATAGTGACTAAGCTTTAATCTGACTGATATTTACACGTATTGTCGATGTTAATGAAAACGTTTCAGTCTAAATTGATTTAATTTTATAAATTACAGGATACTCCAAAATTCAGAAATAGACAATACAAATAAGTCTAATTCTAATTAATTATTCACGCTCAGGCATCGGACTATATCAGTGTAGTGATAATAACATGAAAAAACATATCAATTCGAATCGAGATATTGTTTAACAATTCTACAATGTCATTTAGACTTTGTTTCCCTTCAGGAACTTTTCAAAAAACAATTAGTGAGGAAAACAACGGGGGTGGAAGAGTGGAGGAGGGGAGGATTTTACGAATGTATCAATTCAAAAAAGTTTATTTCATGCAAGCCAGTCGACTGTGCAGAGTCCCGATGTGCAATCTGTCTCGATCGGACAAGCTTTTAAAATTAGTTTGATATGATTAAATAGAAGCCAAATTAAGAAAAATGTATTAGAGATGTGGTTCGCCGACTTTTACGTTAAATTGGGTTTGTGCTTGATGATTCTTACCTGAATTTTATTTTTAAAAAATATGTATGTTTTAAGAATGTAACTACAAAGACAAATCAAATATTGTATCTTCTTGTCTAATCATCACTCACTGATGTCTCACCTATAGAGAAACTCACTCTTAAAAAAATATATAGTAAAATGTTTGAAAAGAATTAGATTCTATCTTCTAATATATATAACGGATCTAATACAAACATTATTTGAATACCATTACCGACTTAACTATTTATTCACAACAGTTATAAACGTTATATTGAAACATCTGAGACTAATAGAATGCCTTGTCAAAGAACTTTAACTTCCTTTGATGCACTGCTAATCATCTACATGAATTGTTAATGATTTGGCAATAATTGAACATAATAATATCTTGTGTAGATGATAGTAATCATAAATTGGTATATTTAACGAGATTTTTTCAACTATGAAGTCAATTGGGATGGAATTTTGTTTTGTATGAATATAGTTATCATTCTATAGAATGAAAAAAGTTAAAATAATGTATGAAGAAAAGGCAATGATAACAAAGAAAAAATATTTTCCTTCAATACCCAAGTCTGAACTGTCACACAAATGCGTGAGCTATTATTATTATTATTATTACTATCTGTGAGAAGATTTAATTTCGTATAATCATATTTTATTCATACGAAGAGAAGAGTGTGTAAAAGTTCGTTTTTCTTTTTTCTTCTACTAGACTTTATCATATACTTTATTGTAGGAAAATCAATCGCATAGCATTTGTTTAGTTTGTATTCTTTCAGGTATTTTATTTTTCTTTCTTTCGTCATTTTTCTGTGGTTCTTTTATATATTCAACAACACACATGCCT
Source organism: Didymodactylos carnosus (assembly GCA_905250885.1). Classification (NCBI taxonomy): domain Eukaryota; kingdom Metazoa; phylum Rotifera; class Eurotatoria; order Philodinida; family Philodinidae; genus Didymodactylos; species Didymodactylos carnosus. Next base: position 15,713 of record CAJNOQ010000249.1, read on the forward strand.
CTATATCTTTTCAGAAAATCTCTAGTATCTCCATATTAGTAGAAACAAAAAAAAAAAAAAAAAAAAGTACTTTTTTTCTCATTTTTTTTTTTTTTTTTCTAGCGAACACTACTTGATGAAAAAGTCATTGAGTATAATACATTGAAAGAAAACTTTGACAAAGAAAATACACAATTGGTAAGTGGAGAATCTCATCATGCATATTAGCCTTTTTTTTTCTTCTTCGCTTCTTGTCTTGGACATTGTGATTGTAGAAAAGTCAAGTGAGAAGATGAACAATAAGTGAACAAAATAAACATTTTGGTCATTTATTTAGTACATGACTCATCTATACTCTTGAAAAAGAATAAGAATTAAAAATATTCTTTCTATGAATAGAAATCATTCATGATGCAAATCATTTTTTTAGAAAAAATATAGAACATGATAAAAGTGTAGATGTTGGAAAAATCAAAAAAATATAGATCAAGAGTCAAGAATTTTCAAATAAGAATCGTTTAATGAACATATGCGTATTATAGTGATTAAAAATTTTTTTTCAGAAAGAAGAACTTGAAAATGTAAGAAAAATAAATTTACAATTGACATATGAAATTAATGATTTAAAACTACAAAAATATACGGATGATAAAGTATGTATTATAGAATCTTTATGATAAAAATTTAGTTCAATATTTATTTTTTATATTATTAGTTTCAACAAGAATTTGAACATTTACAAGACATATTAAAATTAAAAACAGATGAATGTGATATGAAACGTGTTGAAGTTGATACACTTTCAATGAAAATAGCTGATTTAGATTCAACAATAAAAGTATGATAATAATAGATATGTAGTTTTCTTCTTTTCTACTTCTATTTTTATTTTTTTTATTCATTCATAAATTTTTCTGTTCTCACAATTTTAGTCATTATGTGATGCACAAGAAATTCAACGAAATTTAAAAATTGAAAATGAATCAAATAAACAAGAATTAAGAAAAAAACAAGATGATTTAGAACAATTTCAACGAGTTAGTAAGATTTTCTATTTTATCTAATATACTTGTTTTCATTTAATATATTATGAGTTTAGATGCATGATACATCAAAACAAGAACATCAAGAAACAATACAACTTTTAGAGGAAAAATTACGTGATTTGGAAAAGAAAACTGAATTACAATCATTGAAACATGAAGAAATTCTACTTGAATTTGAATCATTAAAAGCAAGACGAGATCGTATTTTACCTCAAGCATACAATAATAGTCATATTGATACAACAGTATATCCTTTTATATCTCCAACAGTTCCACTTATACACCATCAACCAAAAGTAATACCTCATGTGTCTTCTCAAGACTCTCAAACATCTCCGTCAGACGAGAATGCACAACAATTTCCAATGAAAAAGAAAACAACTATACTTCATCAATCAACAGGAAGTCAATCAAATGAAAATGAACTTGAACTGTCAAATAGTATGAAATATACAAAATTAAATTTACACAATACAATTAGTCTTTTTTTGTTTTTTCTCTTGATTTAGATGAATCAAAATATCGATATCAAACAAAAAATTTGAATCAGGTACATTAATTCTATGAAATAAATTTCTTTTTTAGATTAATTTTATTTTATTTTATTTTATTAGATATCAAATAATCAATTGGCAATAGTTATCGCTAAATATTCGTATGATCCTCTACAATTATCACCTAACGATCATCCAGAAACCGAATTACCGTTAATAATGGGAGATTATTATTTGATATTTGGTAATGTTGATGAGGTATATAATATTATAATTTAATGATATTTTGTTTAATTTTATTATTTGACAAAAATAATTTATGATATTATTTTAGGATGGATTTTTTGATGGTCGAAATCTTGAAGGACGATACGGTTTAATACCATCAAATTTTGTTGAAATTATTCATGATTCAAATGATTTACCTGATACTGTTCGAAGTATTATTCAAAAATTGACAGGAAAAAATTTAAGTAAGTAAATATTTTTTATATTCTAAAATATATTTTCTGTGTTTTTATAATAAAATTTTTAAAAAATAAATTTAGATCTACTCGATAATCGTGATGCAATGTCAAGTGTAGATTCTGATGTATTTATTCCTTCATCATCATCTCATAATAAATCAGGTAAGATTACAATAGTCTCAATCATTTTAATGAATATTCTTTGAGTTTTTTCAATATTAGTTCCAAATAAATATCGTCCCAATATAAATGATCAAACATCATATTCAACTCATAACGGAAATATATCTGATGTATCTAGTAATCGTTCTGACATATTAGCTAATAATGTATATTCTCGTCATAGTACGTATAAAACTATCTATTTTATTTTAAGTTTTTTGATAATTTTTTTTTAAAAATGTTAAAGTTCCATGTCCAACAAATTTAAGAATAGAAAAACAATTATCAAATAGTATAATGATAGCATGGAATCCTCCGTTAATAACGAACAATCAACAATTACATTTAATGAGTTATCAAATATTATTAGATCATAATTTATATTCAACAATACATCCAAATGAAAAAACACGTGCACTCATTGAAAATATAAATTTAAATGAAATGCATCGGATTAGTGTAAGAACATTAACACAATTTGGCTCATCGCGTGATCAAGAATGTACATTATTAATTAATGGAATTCCGGCAGGAAATAATAATAGTGAACAAATATTATCTTATGCACCAAGCGAATTAAAAGTGGATCGAATATCTCAAACATCGGCCGTAGTTAGTTGGTGGCCAGCATCAAATAATTTAGCTCATAAATTATTAGTGAACGATATTGAAGTACAAACATTAAAACCAAATGTTCATCGTTTCAAACTATCTGGTAGGCTGGCTCATCAATGATAATTCAAAAAAACAATAAAACATGAAAATATATGGATTTTTTTTCTTCTTCTAGGTTTATTACCGGATTCAGTTCATAAAGTAACAATCAAAGCTAAACTACCTTCACATCACTCTAAACAGTCACAACAACAGCAACAACTAAGTACATCAACTGAATTTAAAACACTTGCATTTGGTAAGAATTTATATCAAAACTTTTATGTTTTATAAATTCTTAAGTTGTAAGGTAGTCACAAGTTTGAAATTTATCTTATCTAAGATAGTATGAGATTTTTTTTGTTTTTTACAACCATTTCCTAATCAATTATAGTACTTCTTATAGATGAATCAATCGAACCTCCAAAACGTGTTCAGATCATTGCTGGTCCACAAGCAGATACACTACTGGTATCGTGGGTACAATCTACATCATTATCAAACACATTACGTGGTTATCGAATAATGATTGATGGACGAAAATTAGTCGACGTTCTAAACCCTTTATGTACATTAGCTTTCTTTTTGTGTAGGAAATATGAACCTTAAGTAATTTTCTCTTTGTTTTAGCCGATCATTCTGTGTTACATATAAATTCTTTGAATCTTGCTCGATTATTATCCGTTCGATGTATAACAGATGAAGGCGAATCGAGAGATTCAGTACCGGTGTTATTGACTGATATCTTAACAAAGGTACAATTAAGAGAGGTTTTCAAATTTTTATAGAAAAAACAAAATTTTTAAATTACAGCTTGATATGGATACATCATTGACATCAACGATAACAGACGACAAGGATAATGACGGAATTCAAACAGCTTCGACATTAACATTGCATTCGGATGATGAATCGAATGTAATTAATGAATCTGATGACATTAATAAGGTTATAAATAAATATCTATTGCATTTGTCTTCTGCTTCTTTTATATGTTTGTCATGTGTCTTATCATCTAAGTAGTTCATACAGATTCGAGATAATTACATATACGTACTCTTACTATATAATTTTATGTTTTAAACAATCCCTTTTGTTTTTAGAGTAATGTTCCAGTTCTTCCTACTATTCCTTCAAGTCGTGCTGTTGAACCCAAGCCTTTTATTGAGAATGTGAAAATACCTGCAACAATCCCTCGTTCATTTGACACATTACCATCAACAAATCATCGTCAAATAGCAGCAATAAAACCAGATGAAAATGGTATTTCTGCTTCTCTTCCATCTCCTGCTAATATTAAACCAGATAAAATACGTCCAATAATAAAAGAAAAATTGTCTCGTCCACTACCTACGCTATCATCACCATCTTCAATTCAACCAAAGCTAAGTGATGTTCCACAAATTGAAATCAACAGTCCGAGTCCTAGCAGTCCACGCAAAAGTCGAGAAGAACATTTCGGATATGATGAATATGTTCAGCAAACTTCACCTGAAGAAATACTTCCTGTTACACGGATATCAAAATCATCAAATAAACAACAACAACAACAGCCACAGCCACGAAAAATAAAAGAAAATCGATCGGCTTCCAGTAGTAGTTCAGCTGCCAGTGTACGACAACCACTTTCACAACAACAACGTGACCATTCAGATCCAAGATCATCGGACGGTCGACGCAGTGTCAGTGTGGAAAATGAACAACGACGAACGACTCGTAGTTCATCATCCACCTCAACGATTACACCTAATACTGATAAAGCTTTAAAATATAATTCACCTCGACATGCATCATCGTCATCAGATGATCAACAAACATCTAAAATCACATCTCCAACAATAAGAACAGCACATATCAAAGAAGAAAATAATGAAATTGTAAATCGAAAGACAACACAACAACAGCAACAACAAAAACCATCATCGGTGTTTGACAAAATAAAAATGTCTGTTAATCATCGACCACGATTATTTATTGCCTTATTTACCTATGATCCAAATTTGATGTCACCAAACAAAGATAATGATGAAGAATTACCCTTTAGCGAAGGACAACTAATTAAAGTATTTGCACTCAAATTTCATTGCTAAATTACTGGACTTTTTTTTATTTAGATTTACGGTGATCAAGATGCAGATGGATTCTATGTTGGTGAAACACCAAATGGACGAACTGGTTATGTTCCTGGCAATATGGTAACAGAATTACAAGTGGAAGATGCAGAAATTGAAGCACAACTATTACGTGAACAGTTTGGAGAAACGAATCAACATAATCATACAAGTATATATTTAAGCAGCACCTACTTTTTGTCTCTTCATTGATTTTAGAAAATATTTTATTTTCCTTTTAGCAGCTCCAGTACCTTCGTTAACAACAACAAGTGCTCCGCAATCCTTAACGAATAAAGCCTACTTAAAAAATTCAGTATCAACGGCACCTGTAAAAAAAATGATTGCTGTCTATGATTACAATGCACATGAATTGTCTCCTAATGCAGATCCAGATGTTCGTAATTATTGTCTAATGTATAAACTATTACAAATCAGTCTCGATATGTTATTTTCAGGAAGAACTTTCGTTTAAATCCGGTGATATCATCTACGTCCACGGTAATGTTTTGGACGACGGTTACTTTATGGGCGAAATGAAAGGTGTCCGGGGTTTGGTGCCCTCAAATTTTCTGCAAGAAGTAACAAATGATCCAACATCAGTACCACAACAACAAGAAGATGTGATAACAAGTGAAATCAAGGTAAAATAAAGAGTTAATGGACAAAAGAATCTATATTTTGCTTTTTATTCTGACAGCAGCTGTAATTATACTGTTTTTTCTAATAATTGTAGAAATCGTCACCCTATAGACGGTAAGACTTGTTGTGTTGTTGCAGTATGTGTCTTGTTTAAGTAAAAGCAGACTCCTGCGTTGGTTACACTAGTTATCATTGTTAATGAGGTCTAGGAGCGAGAATATCTTTTTTTGTAGTGACTTTAAATTTTGAGTGATTATAGCGTAGCCCTCACTAAAATCCTGATCATCCTATCATATAGACATTTGTTGTGAGATAAAAGCATTTGAATTTTTTGATAGTGCAATGCTAATGGCTCCTGATTCAAGTGAAATGTACACTTTATGCTTGTACTAGAATGAAGTCGCGACTCTTTTCTGTTTATGACAAACATTTGATGTATTGAACAGTTCTTTTACGGTCTATGGTGACATTTTAAGTTAGATATCAGATCGTTTTCGAGAAGAGTTTCCAACTCGGCCCAGAGATCATCGTTTGACATTATAATTTGGACGGAGACTGTTCAGTGTCTATGAATTATCCACACAAAATTTCAAACTATTATTTGTCATGGTTATCGAGTTCTAGAGGAGCGATGAGTACTACAATGCTTGGCATACTTTTGGAGAGCATTATAGTATTCAAATAACGAAATATAATATACACCCTAGACAAAAATTTATTGAAAATTCTGATAAGAATTTTATCGAATCGAGGAAGAATCTTGTAAGAATTTCATAAGCAAGTGATAAGAGTCCCCTTAACTTCTTATTGACTTTTTATACAATTCTACTTCATATCACATCAGATTCTTACGAAATTTTTGCAAGAATTATTCGCTTCTTATTGCCTCTTAGTTTGAAATACCGTGATACCTAAACTATGCTGCATATATACCCAGAAAGTCGAAAATGATGTAATTATCGGCCAGTTAAATTCTTTTTAATACGCTATCAATAGACATTTCAATGGCATATTTTTGGCATTCGATCCCATTATCAGAGGCTGTTTTTACCAATACAACTGAGAATGTTTTAATGCCTTAAAGGACATTTATTTCAATGATAGAAAACGGTCTAAAACAGAGACCGTTACAGGACAGGACTGCCCTGTCACCCTGCCGCTCTGCCCTGTCCTGCCAGGGAATTTTTATTGCCCTGCCTTAGGGCGGGGCAATAAAAATTCCTTGATTTGCCCTGCGAGAGATTGATTTTTGAGATTTTCAAGCTTCTTTTTAAGTAAAATTTGAGATCACTCGTATCTGTGAAAATAAAAACAACAGCCAACTTTTCTAAACTTGATAATTAATAAAAAAACGATTCTGTTATGCACGAGAAACACATCCAGTATTTCTGATGAGTTTCTTGAAGATAAAGTCTTCTAGGTTAAGGAGAAAAACTTTCTTTTGCACTGCAGGGCGTCCTGCCCAGCTAGACAGGGTAGGGCGGCAGGATAGGACAGGGCGAAAAAAGTTGCCCTGCGACGGTCTCTGATCTAAAACAGATATTTAATGGTAACAGTTTTAAGGCCATTTTTACACATTAATTACCAGGTACTTGTCACTTTTATCGACGTTTTCTAAGTACGGCATCTTTTTAACTGATACCGTCGAAAATGCTATTTACTAACTTTTTTTCATTTAATATCCTCTAAAGTTTGAGGTACTATCATCTGCACCAACCCCAAAACCACAGACTACTTTCTAAAGACAAGTTTCGATAACTCCTACAATTGAAGAAGAGAAAAATTCTAAATTACTTAGGAAAATCGGTGTCATTTATACTAGTCATGATGGCAAAATAAAACGGTGAGTGGCTTATTGACCCTAAACTGGCTATTAAATGCCAATTTATGATCAGTTTTTTGCCATTTTCAAATGGAGAAAACAACTGCCTCAAAACAGACATTTAACAGGCACATTTATTTGGCATTAGTTAACGGTCTAATAAATGGACGAAAATGCCATTTAATGGTGTCCGTAAAATGCCATTTTTATGGACATTTTGAGTGGAGAAAAAACATTTTTCGTATAAGAATTTTATAAGAAATCAATAGAAAATTAAAAACTCTTGTCATTTATGAAATTCTTACAAGAATCTTCCTCGATTCTTATCTGATTCTTGTGAAATTCCTTCGACTTCGTGCCACTTTTTATATACGAATCTAGTAAGACTCATGAACAAAAGAATAAAAGCAGATAAGGAGTTGACATGATTCTTATCAGATTCCTATCGCATTCTTGTATAAGATTCGATGACTAGGGCAGAACCATTATTCGTATTTTTAATAGCACAAGCTAGTATATAAAATCGAATAAGAAAAGTGTTTTCATATTGCATGCAGTCTAAATTCTAACACGTCTAATACTTATTCTATGTCAAACAAATTAACTTAAGAATTGCTAGTCACGTGCAAATTTTTCGTCAGCACCGACTGTACTAACGCTTTTATCGATACTTAATGTTTCAGAGAAAAAAAACACATTTGTTAATAACCTAATTCAAATTAGAAAATTAACAATAGAAAATATTATTTTTCTTCTAGGATATCTTTATGATCAGCTTTTACAGTACAAAGCGAACTAGTTCTAATGAAATTTTGTATGGATATGACATGAACAAAATGCTGAGCACCCAAGAAGTTCAAGCTTCTATAACTGCGCGACCACCGGAACATCTACTTTTTAGCAGATTTTCATTGGAATGTAATATTAATTTCTGGTATTGACTCTTACTGAGTAAAAATTGCAGCCATTTTGCGAATAACAGTCATTTTTGCCATTTTCGACAGTTTTTTTAAAAGTACTCATGGTTCAGCTACAAAACATTCTTTTGTTTTGAAACTTTCAGAAAACGTTTGCAAATTATGCACAAAAATCAAGGTCACGCTTTGGGTCGAACGTGTATAGGAGATAAAAAAATGAGATGTTTCTAGTACATCAAGTTTGAACAGTGAACACGGTGCATTTTAACATGGGTAAAAATGGCTGCCGATCGTAAAATGACTGAAATTATTTACCCGGTTAGAGTCAACACTTGTAGTTTATATTATATCTGATAAAAATCAGATGTTTCAGTGATCATGCACCCATATAAGTTGAAACTTCTTGAGTGATCAGCATTTTCTTCGTGTAATATCCACACAAAATTTCAAATTGTTCGCTCCCATGGTTATTGAGTTACGAAAGAGAGATCCATACTTCTGGACAGCACTTAAGTCAAATAATGAGACCCGAGTTCTATTTTTAGCGGTCCTCATCAAGTGTAAGTGTTGATCCTCAATCACCAACATCATCTGTGTTGCCGATAGCATCACATACAACGAACACGACTAGTGATTCCAAACCAGTACAGGAAAAAGAATCATCTTCAGTTATATTAAATAAAAATGTGCTACCAGTAGCTGCCATATCGCACGATGGATCAGAACCAATGGAAACGATTCCAGTGTCAATAACTTCCTTAGCAGAGCAAGACAATGTAAAACCACCATTAACCAAAGGTTTTTTTGATCGATTTCTTGATACATTTACCTGGAATAAATCGGAACCAATCTAATTTATACATTCGTTGAATTCTAGTGCTTCCATAATTACTTTATTCTTTTGTATATACATTTTGTGCAAGACAAAAATATTCTGGAGATCTCATTCTCATCTAAAATAGTGATTGTGTTTGTTCCGTATAAATATACTTTCTATTCTATATATATTTTGTCTATAGTGCATAACCATTCCAATGTTCTTGTTACTTTTCTGGTTATTTCAGAACAGTTTTTCGTATGTAATTTCTTTCTATTTTATATAATTTGCTCAGGATATAATTTGTTGTTGTTATTTTTATTTTTTATGCGCTACTTTTCATTGTTCAAGATTCTATGTAAAATTTTTAGGTTTGAGCATATCGTTTCTTATCAAACAGACTTTATATTGTTTGAACAGTATTGTTTTCCGATGATTTATGGATTTTTTTTTGTAGAAATGAATACAGTGCACTAGACTCTTTTGTTCTTTCACGTGTTTCTTTTTTTATAATAAAAGAAGTAATAATTAAAATTACAAATGATTATATCAACATGTATTTTATTATAAAATTAAAAATATAAAAGAAATAACACTCACATAGTAAGGATACTGTTATTCGAATACTTTATCTAGACTACTAAAACATGGCAATTTTGATAGCTATTACGAACGAGTTGATAATCGATAACGATGATTTAATGATGATCTTTCACGACCAAAACTGTGAACAATATTTTTGAAAAGATTTGGAAATCTTTCTGGTAACAGTAGACGTTCAACGTAAGTTGGAATCATATATCTTCCAGGCATCTCGGGAAACGTAACCAAAACATATCGACTAAAATAACGGTGTAAATTTTAGAAATTAAGAAATACTTGGACGTTTCAATCTTACCTGCATCTCGATGGGATTGATACTGTTCTTTGTGTATTAATCATCGGCTGTATAGTTTCAGTGGACTTGACTAGTTCTGTTGACTGTTCTATTCCAGAGCTACAAAAAAGTAAACTTCTATCGTTAACCCTACTCTCACAAGGAAACATTTAAATACATGTTTAGTTTGGTTTAAAGAGAATCAGATTAACTAACCGGTTTATACTTTTTGAATTAATTGAACTCATTGTTGATTTTGGTCTCTGCTGTAATGGTAATATTCTTTTTTCATTTCTTAAAAAATTTTTCGTTGATGATATACTAGATTTTGTTGATGACAATGTGGCAAAGGAAAGTCTAGAAACAGTTATATGAGAATTAAGTTTATCTTGTTCTACATGTTGTTGTTTCGATGATAACACGCGTGATTTTGTCGATATATAACTCGATAATTTACTCTCTGCACGATTCGTCAAAAGTTTTTCACGATTTTTTTCCAACATACTTTTATAGTTAGTAGAAGTCTTTTGATCTTGAATAGTAGTTTGTGTACCATCAGTTAAAACCGTTGAAGGTGATGGTGATTTTTCGAGTGATGCTCGATAATCAACAAATAATGATGAACTTTTGATAAAATGACCATCTAACAGTTGTTCTTTATTTGTTTGTTCTGTTAAATCATTATCAGGGGTCAAATGATTTAAATTAGATAATTCCGATGATCTTTCTTCGTCATCTGCGTTGGGAATAGTTAGTGATTCGTCTTTATCAGTTTCAGTTACGCCTAATGATTGATCGAGTGGTAGTTGAGAATTTGAATCTCCCGTGGCAATTCTTACTTCTAACGTTCTGCGAGAAATTGGAGTTATTTGTAAATTCGAGGGTGTTTGACCTTCAATACGTGAAACAAGGTCTTTTCTCTTCTAAGTGTGACGGCAATACTTACGTTGCGACTCTAGTCTTGCAGTATTTGTAGTTGTATGTGAGCTTGTATCTTCCAATACTTTTGCATCTTCTTCTTCGTTTTCTTTCTCTGCCAGGAACGAATCTTGTAGTTGTAAAAAGAAGTTTTGTCTTATTTCTTAGAAAAAAAGCTTATCAGTGCAGACTTTAGGTGTAAAGTGTAACACCTTCATTCAAACATGATGGACTAAGATGGAACTGGATGAAATCTATGTTCCAAGTGTGTACGTTTACTATACCGTTGCTCGCTCAAATTTTAGCGAATCATAGAATATATGGATAGTTTCTTAAAACATTGTTTCTGCGTAAATATATTCTCCTTTAGCTAGTCCGCGTTAGTTTGTCCGTCTATACAATTTATACTCAGTATTGTCCGTGGGTTCGCGTACCCCCGTAAGCGTTATGGAGAGGGAAAGGGGGTCGATAAAATTTTCAGATTTCCAGTAATTTCTCCCTGTACAAACTTTCACTCCTTATTCTGCCTCTTTCAGAGAAATTCAGAGCAGGAGTTATTTACACAAAAAGTATTCTCTATACTTACAGTCCATATCGGACGTGCTTATGAGTTCTTTGCTTACACAATGCTTAGAACTATAAGCACTGTCACTTTTTGACGAAACAGCTGATGGCAAACGTACTGATGGAGAACGTGTTGGCATCCGTGTGCCTATAAAACAATATATCTTGAATTGCGATAAGCGAGGTGTGTAACTAATATACCTGTTACTATTTGTCGATTAAACTTATCAATGTATGTATTGTTTGAGTAATACAAGTTGAATAAACTTTCAATATCATGTGTCTTTTGCATGCGTTGTGCGAATGATTTTTGTTTTGATGCTGTTGGTCGAAAGAGTCGTCTTCTCACCACAACTAATGGACTTGCGCTTTCTTTTTCATAACTGGCGACTGATGCACTTTTTGATTGTGTCGAAGAACGAGATGGTGTCCCTGTATTTTGTTGTTTGTTATTAATGGATGACATTAGACTTTTAAGAGAAAGAATCCAGAGTGGCGAAATATCAGTACTTATTTTGTGGATCAGTCACCTTATTTGAGATTTACCGTTTAATAACTGTGTCGCTATGTTTATCGGATGGTGGAATAAATTAGCAAAAAAATTGAGACGTTCCGTAGATGATTGTCAGAGGATTAAAGTGTAAGTACAGTTTGTCTCATAGTCAATTTTGTTTTTACCGTGTATTATATGACAACACGTTGGAAGTGTTTTCTTTTCATTTGGTGTCAATTGCTGAAACCTGTTAATACATCCTCTCTAAAACATTACACTATCAATGAGAAGAACGAAAAAATGTTTTCATTTTTTCTCTTTCTTACAAATTTTCAAAATTTTTAAAACCGTACTTAGCTAACACTTAAAAATTTTTAATGAAATATTATGAGTATGGTACAAAATAAATATAAATAGATTAACTTTTTTGTTAAAAGTCGTTATACATAGTATAAGTTAAATAAAAACAAGATTGTTTTTGTTCTATGCAATTTCGTAGAAAGATTATTTGCGTACATAATCAGACGTGGTAGCTTTTAGACTTATCAACGAACGAATACTCTATTAAAATAGAATTTTCATTCGTCTCACGTTTTAAAATTTTCACAAATGGTATCCAACATTGTCAAAAAAGATCTTTTACGCTCCTTATGGGCAAAAGCACGCTCACCTATGAATGTTTTTACTATAGTAGGTAAGACATGATCACATTGATATGCAATTTAGAATTTATATTTGATTTATTCTATTTGGGACAAAGAAATCTGTTATAATTAAACTTACCAGTGAAACGAGCGGGTTTCAGATCAAACCTTTGCGTCATCGCATCAACAGTCATTTTTGTTCCATTCATTGTTAACAGAAACTACTCTTATCGACAAAAGTTTCATTTTCATTCTTTTCTTTTTTTTGTACGTTTTCGTTAATTTAATGTAAAATAAAGATCTATACACACATACTTCACGCAAATATTAATAGGAGAAAACAACTTGTATTAATTTTTTCGATTCAGTTTTCTTGATTTTCAAACAATCAAATTTTGATTTTTTTCTCAAATAGGAAAGAAAAAAAGCTGGTTTATAAGAATAGACTAAACATATGCTGGTTTCTATCATGATCGGACCTGATTTCACATATGAACGAATAGAAAAGCAGTGACATTTAAAGTACGTATTGTATATGATGCTAAAAATCAATTGTACCGTATGGACTTGACTCTGAAAAATTTTCTTTGTGTAGCTACCATAGAAAAATCCTGTATCCGATCCTATAATGTTAAATCCGAAATAATCTAATCTGACTTCTTTTGAAGGATAAGAATGAATTGAATTTAGTGGATAAATCTTATTGCGTAGTTATACTCCTAACAAAAAATGTACTAAGCAAATTACGATGAATTATCAACAGAAAAAAAAAATACAATGGTTAGAACAATTTGTCAAAAACTTTTGATGGTTTTTACGCTTAAGAAATCCTATTACGTTAATCGGTTTTCAGAGTTTTTCTTTGTTTTCTTTTTATTAAAGATGTGATGTTTTTGAATAAAACACATGTGTGAATAGAGAAAGTACAAAATCACCCAAGTAGTAGAAACAAATAGCGCAAAAATAGTATCAATATATACGAATTGCTCTAGAAAACAACGAATAAAAGCAAAACAGAAAAGATCATTATGATGATGTTGACGATAAGTGAAAGCAAAAATAAAAACAATTACATGAGAAAAAGAAAACAAAAGAAAATACAAGTGATGGTTAAGATCATCAACTTTCTTTTTTCAACGATCCACCAAAATTGAATGATGACGGTGTGGTAGTCGATCGTGCAAAATCATACCCACCAGCTTCACGAATTTTATTTGATTCTTTAAAATAAAAAGATAAAAAGCCATTATTTAGAACTTAGATTTATTAGTTATTACTTGAATCAATACCTTTCTCTTGTCTTCTCTTTTCAGAATAAATTATGATACTTTGTATACTATTCTGTTGCTCAACAGTCAAGACAGATGTTAAAGCAGTGTAATAACCGGTACTGTCGTTTTGTAACTCTAAAAGCAAAATTAGTAGTGAACGATAAACTCTAGAATAAGTCAAGACAAAATTCACATTATTTTGCCTTGAATATGCCCTAAACGTAATCCACGTTGATCATAATAGAAAAGAGAGTATTTGATTTTAAGAAAAAATAACAAGGTATTTTGTTTGTGTATACAAAAATGTGTTTTTTTTTTAAATAAAGATCAACAATTTGTAATAGACTGCGAGAAACCGAATCATCAATAAATACTTTGTAGACTATCACGAAATGTTTGAAATTCATCAATAGCATCATTTGCTTCTAATGCAGTTGAAAAACTTTCTAAATCGGTTTCATCCAAATCAAAATCGCTTTCTCCATCTTCACCATTATCGAATTCATCTAGAGTGTCGGTAGTCATTTCATGATCAGGTACCTGAAATAAACAACGAGAAATGTGTAGTACAGTATTAAGTACTAGATAATATGGCAGACATACTTTTCCTTTTAATTTTTCAACCAAATCTGAGTCGCAATTATCATCATCATCAAGTTCTACGAAAAAAAAAATGAAAATTTGTCAAATATTCAACCCATAAATAGTGATCGTCTAACCTTGTGTATCTGAGTCATCGTTCTCACTTGCATCCGTATCACTGTCATTGTGACTATGAGTATAGGTTTTCATTAAACCTTCATAAACACGAATACAATTTGGCAATAATTGTGGTACAATAGCTGATATTGCAGAATAATACTTTGGATCAATACACAATAGAGTACAGAGTCCAAGTGCACAAACACGTCTATCATGGATACTTTAAAAAAAAATGGTATAATGAGATATACGTTCACGAATATGTCTTGTAAAACTTACCCAGCAAATAATTCACAATCTGTCATCCATTGATGAAAAAAATTACCTATAACAGTTTGTGTTGTCGGATCATTAACGGCTACAGAATTCATTGTTTGAAAAAATAAATCTGGACTTAACCATAGCATAATAATGAACACTTGATTTAACATTAAACGTAATTCACTGGTAGCAATTTCACGCGTAATACGTTTAGCTATCAATTGCACTATAGCAGGTAGAGCCTAATGAAAGTGAATAACAGTAGTCATAGATACAATGCAAAATTCTCAATGCAATAGCAACTTTTCGATTCACCCCTAACCACCGAATAGAGACAATATATAAGTTTACTCTACTCTACTGACGATAAAACAAACTACTTAGAATAAAAGAGGATGTTTTAAAGAAAAAAAACAGTATACCATTGTGATGTGATCTTGGCATTGTAGTATAATAACTTCGATCAATTTAGCAGCATGAGCCTCAGAATCTTCACCCAGATCATTAGTGATCACCTAAATATTATATGAATATAAAACAAAAAAAATTAATTATCGATTACTTTTTAACTAAAACATACATGTTTACACATTTCAAATACGGCTTCTAAACGATCGGGTTGTGATAAAAACGCCTGTGTATCATTCGTAACATAGTTATGTAGACAATTCATAATTTCTAAAGAAAAGCAAATTATTAGTCAATGTTTTTATTTAACTATAAATATATCTACCAGCAAAATAATCAGCTGCATCACGAAAAAATGCTTCTTTAATTACGTAAAATACTTGCCACATCAATGGACTAATATTATTGATTGTCAACGTATCAATTAACGTTAGAATTTCCTCATAAAAATCTATACGAATGAAAAACAATCTTATAGTATTTATACAATCTAGAGCACTTCTAAAGCATACCGAGTATTCCGTTCTTAAGAACCATCACAATTGCTTCGTAAACTATCGCTTCAATTTGAACTAGAATCTATCATGAAAAAAAACAACTGTTAATTATTATTTACCATTTTCTTCTATGCTTACTTCTTGTTTGTTATTCATACAACTAATGATTGTATCAAGAGTGTTTAAAACTCCCATTGCAGCTACAGTTCGTTCTTCTACTTTTGTTTCATCATTCGATGTATTTTCAGACAATACAACATGTTTGAAAAAGTCAACCTAAATAAAATAAAATAATATTTGAATATTCTGTATATAAATATTAACATTAGCTCTCCTTACCAATTGTGAAGTCATTTGTACGGCAATCGGTTGTAGTTCTGTATCAAAGAGTCCAACAATTTTCTGTAGTACAATCATAACATCATCAATTTCTGTTTGACGAATTATTTCAATTATTTGCATAACAATAACTTGTAAATTGGGAACAATGAATTGTTTTCCTATATAAAAATCAAATATTGCAGAAGTGTATAAATAAATGAACGTTTTCTCGAAGTACTACCGTACTAATTCATATTGTACTCTAAAACTCGAAGAGAAGTATCGTACCTTTTTCACCATCACCCTCGGATATAAATAAATTTAATGCCATGGCAGCTTCAACTTTCACTGGTAAACATGCATCGTTACATAAACAACGAATAAAAAAATTCAGACAGTGAGCATAATTTTCTGGTTGAGAAAATTCTAATTTTGAAAAATTTCTCAGGGCATAACAAGCCTAAAAAACGTCAATCAGTGTACTATATATATATTATATATATATATATCAAAAGAACAAAAAACACATACTCTTGCTCGTAAATACGGTGTTTGACTTTGAAGTTCAGGAAATAAATATTGTACAATCATGTTTTCAAGTTGACTAGTAAATGTTTTTTTCTAAAAACAATTCAGTGCTTTTTATTAATATCACGGTACAACGCGTTTTTTTACTTTGATTAAAACATTTCCAATGACTCCCAACATATGTAAAACACCGTCTTTTTGTTTTAATGTAATATTCTCACTGTTTATAACTGTTCCTAAGAAAGTAACTGTTTTCGTTAAAACATCTTTTCGTTTGCATGCTGCTTCATTTAAAAATAATTCGGCTGCTGACACCGGATTGATATATTCATCTAATATATCTTTGAAGGAAGAAAAATATAAGATTAAAAGTAGGATGAATTCTGTAAATAACTTACCTAAACGTGCACGAACAAATTCCACCGGTTCATCATTGAATAATTCAATATCTTCGTCAGTGATGCACAATAAAGGATAGATAATATCTTGGATTAACACGACAATATTATTTGAAACTAATTTCCATGAGAATGCGTGTCGCACACTATTATATGGAAACAATAAGTAGTTTGTTTTCTAAAATCAAGTAATTACCTCGATTCCTAACCTTTCTCGAAGATAATTCAGTGATAATTGGATAACACGTGGTGAGATAAAAATTTTTCGTCTATAGAAATCAAGTAAATTGAATATATTTCCAATAACTTTAGCTAAATAAAGAAAATGACTAATAAAATCATACTGAAAACGTGTGTCCTGAAAACCAACACAATCTGAACACAACTTCTACTAATCTAGATACAAAAGTTGACAAGATACGCTCACAAAAGGTAGAGATTCTTTTAACAACACAAACGTACCAGAAAATCCTTTTAAATAAAATTGTGCAAAATCCAATTTTTCTGGTGTTTGTTGTGCTTTTGCGAGATTAGATGGACTTCCATGTCTAGACCAGAAATAACGTGTTGATGTAAAGCTTAGAGCATGTTTTTCTGTTTACCGCTCAAATGTTCTTATCAGTATGTGAAGTGCCCATTTTTTCAATTTCCACCATGGATCTTCAGCTCGATCATCTTCTGGTAATTCATTCACTCGTGCTGGCAACGGCCTTTCTAGTACCAAACAACATGTATCAAGCCAGTTAGCCATTGTTTCTTTTGGCAATACACGAAAGGAAAGATGAAGCTGTAAAGAAAAAATCAATTGTTTCGGATATGTAAACAAAAACAGACACAAACTTTTTACCTGTATGTAAGCATGAAATATTTTCAATATTTGTTTTTGTGTTAATCCCGATTCATTTGATTCATCATGTGTAAATAATTGCCTTAAACGCTGATGCATCAATGGCAACAATACAATCATAACATCATCTAATGGACCACGATCTTCTACTTTCTTATATCTGGAAAAAAGGAAAAAATATTCCACTACTCACAGAGAAATTACGCAGAATTTACTCATAATGTTGTACAAGTGTGTATAATACTAATAAAACGCTTAGCCACCGATCCAAATTATCAGACGACAAACAGGAGTGAATTTGATTGATAAATCCGGGCCATTTTGTAGGAAAATCATTTTTGATCATTGTACCGGCAGTTGTGATTAACTGACACCTTAAAGCAAAGAATCTCTAAATACTTTAATAAAATTGCACTACTCACAGACCTCAAAGGATCTTTAACATGCATAACAGCATCAATCAAAACATTTCTCAAATAATCTTTATCAATATCAGATATTGTGAATAATTTTGGCGACGGATTTGGTTTTGTAAGTGTTGCCAATGTAATAATATCGTCATCACTTGTATCCGTCGAATTGAGATCACACCAATATGTATGTACGTGATTTTTCAAATAGATTACACCTGTAATACATACAGAAAATGGTTGAAGATAGTTAGAAAGTAAGAGAAGGTTTAAAAACGTACCCGCTTGACGAGTAGCTAAGTCAAGTTTGTCATTTAAAATAATTTGTATAATACACGGGATAAATCCAGGAGATTTGCAAAACTAAGAAAAAAAATTAAATGTTTAGACAGTTTAAAATTATGACTCTATCTCTACAAAATGCATTGATTTACATCACGGTATATTAAACAGATTTAAATCAAATCAAAAAACTTACTTCAAGTAGCTTCTCCTCTGCTTTTTCTCGTACTTGTGGAAGCAATGTAGCTTGAAGAGCTTCAATAACAGGAGCAAGATCCATTTTCTGAACGACTGTAACAAAAATAAAAGAGTAAAACAGAAGACGGAGCTCCTTATCTAAAATTAAATAAAACGAAATTCTACACTTTAAGAGAAATATCGCGTTTCTTCTCCAATGAATTCAAACCTACAAAAAGAACTAATCGCGATTGACACTAAACGCACAGTACAACCGCAATCTGTGTGTGTATGTAAAACAGCGAACAGCAGAAAGGTGTTAGCTCGTCTCTGTCTGAGATGAATGAATGAATGAATGAACATGTGCGAAAGAATGGGAAATGATGGAAACCAATTAGCTGGCTGTTCTCACGCATTGGCTCGTTGAGAGACATCTTGGATTCTCAGTAAATTGGTCCTTAGTACTTTTTATCAATAAACGACACAAAATGTCGTTATATTCTTATGCATAACGAAAACTTCTATTTTAATAAGTTTTTAAAAACCATTGATGTTAGCGCTCTCTCCAAATGACTCATCCTCTCGTTTTTAGTGCTACATCTAGTTTAGCTTTTTCAAGGTAAATTTTGAATTTTACAGCATAGTGAAGAATAGATTGATTCCCTTGTCTCATTTCATTTTCGATTGATATTTTTTGTGCGTATGAGAAAAGTAAGCGGGGAAAAAAATAGGTGATAGAATTCTGTTCTGATCGGTTCAAGATCTTATTTAATGTTGGGTTCTAATAATCATAATAACTGAAAGATAATAGTAAAACAATTTAACTCCAAATAAGATTCAGCCCGGCTGCGGAAAGGAAAGAGTTGAGTAAAAAACATATTTTATAAGCCCGAAATATATTTAAAGAAATAAAAGCATAAAAAATATCAAATATCAATCCATCTAGCCAGAGGCATGTAGATAATTGAATCAAAGTTACGACTATACATTAAAAGTAGTATATAGTATTGCTACAACCTTAGTATGCATCGTTTATTTTGCGGGAAAATCACTGTTGTTTATGCACAGTAGTAGTTATCGATTGATATCGCTAAAGCCTTCCTAACTGTATCAGGTTTAGAATTTAAAATGGACCTTTTTTAATGAGAAAATTGTACTTATTAAAGAATTATACTTATTATGCTACTTTTAATTCTACTTATTAATTCTATTCTCAATTTTGACTATTTAGTTACGTTGGAAGATCTTGATAATCCAATATATATGGTTCTTTGCAATAATTTGTTTTCGTAATAAGAATCGTTTCAATTCTACTGTATCTTTGAATAAACAAGTTTAATTGTCCAAATATTTTCTAGTCGTTTTATTCAATCACGTTTCACTTGGAGGCCGGCTTTTTTTGTCTTGTTTTTTAGTTGTTCTGTGTGAATGCAACAAAAAATTAAAATTAATTTCAGTTAATTGAAAAACCATATAGATACGTTCGCTCAAGCCTAATTTTAACGAGTGTCGAGTGAAACAAATGTTGTTATTTTTCAGATTACATGAATAAAATTCATACACAAGAATATTGTTGCTGTTTTAGTTATTTTTTTAATACCATTGCTCACTAGTATTATTGAGAGTCATGGAAATCGAAAAACTTGATATTGATTCAATCTTTGTTAAATATACAATAAAAGAAATTGTTGAAAATATTGATCAAAAGATTAAAGTTGATATGGAAAAGAAAAAAGAAGAATTAAGATCAATGGTTGGGTAAATTAGACAATATATTTATTGTATGATATGATTCTTTCAATTTGTGGTATAAATCATTTAGTGAACGTTATCGAGAATTAATCGAAGCAGCTGATGAAATGTTTAGCATGAAAAAATGTGCAAAAGAAGTAAGTTTTCAAGCTAAACCAAATTCATTGACAAGAATTGATATATTTTTTTTAAAGGTTGAAACATCTGTTCATTCATTGAATGAGAAATGTTCCAAAGTCGATAATGGTATCTCGTTGCAATCACGAATAAAGTAAATATATGATTTTGAGCGCAAAGTCAATGTTTAATTTTTCTTTTCTTTCTTACAGAAAAGAAAAAGATGATCCAAAAATATCGCTGGCGATTACTATCAAAATTCTAACAGACACAAGACGCCGTTGTTGGATGTACTTAGAAGAAAATAATTTTACAGCAGCAGCTCGGTAGGATCATTTTACCCTATAATTACTCAAAAGATTGATATTCAATCATTTTTCAATGAATGGTGTACACAACTTCATGCGTCATTTTAGCAAATTATCCTTCTCTATTATTTTACACATATTTTCATTTCTCTTTCTAGACAATATTTATTAGCTGCACATATGGCATCATCATTTGAACTCAGACACAATAATGATGAAACAGAAAACATTGATCCAGAAAGCCAAAAGGCTATAATTTGTGCAACACGTTTATGGCATCAAACACGTCATATAAAAGTGATTATTTTAGAAAAGGCACGAACGTATTTAAATATAAAAGATGCTGATGTTAATGTAAGAAAAGAAAATCTGTTTTTTTTCTTCTTCTCTATCCCAACATATTTCTATGTTCTTTTTTTTTAAGTCTTTAGCAAATGCTCTATCGACGCTGATCGCACTTGGAAACAAATCAGTTGATCATGTATTAACAGAGTTTTTAAATGCAAAATTAGTAAGTAATAATTCAATAATCGTTTTCTTGACATCTAGTTTTTAAATTATTTTTTTATTTAGAATTCGATTAAGACTTCTTATAAAAACGCAGATATTAGTAAGCATAAAGTCAAAGTTTTCTGATCATATCGGTCATCTTTTCTTTGTTTGTATTTTAGGACAAAACTCCAAAGATTCAGTTCGACAACTGCTAGTGTTATTTATTAATTCAATATTTGAAATTGACACATTATTTAGTAGAAATGATGATGACGAAAAAGGTATTTATTTGGTATTTTTTCATCAGTCTATAATTGTTATGTAGTAATTGGCAAATTGAAATTTCATGAATCTTTTGTAAATCTGGAAAACAATCTGATCCAACTTTAATCTTTTACTCTTGTAGATGACCGTGATATGTTGAAGAAACATGTCTTGTTATTTTTCTCTTCTAATTATTTACCACAAACAACTTTCTCGTCATCATCAAAACAAATCATTACCGCTGAACAAGATTTTTTCAAAAGTAAATTTAATATTATAAACCATACTGAAAATTATTATTTTTGTCTGCAATTTTTGTCAGATTGTGAATCTGTCGACATGACCACATTTAATGCACAACAAACACAAATTATCAAAGATTCAGTTGAGAAATGGTTAAAAACGTAAGCTTGTTTTGTTGTCTCTTTGTCATTTTATTTTTGATTGTTTATTTTATAGAACATTGGAAGCGGTCAGAATCGGTCTTGGTGAACTACTGCATCATATTCCGTCGTTGAAAGCATTATTGCATCTAAAATCTAATATTATCAGTTTATTGACAGAAGTAAGTAAGAGTATTTTTTCTGTATAAAAATAAAATGTATTATATATTTTTAGAATCGAATGAAAAACTGGCAAGCTGTCTGCAATCGTTTATTGAATACAAATATGGAAATATCTTTATGGAATGATATTATTAAACTGGAACTACGTGAACGAGCAAAAGTAAATAGTTTTTTCTTCTAGAATTATTAATAGGCTTTAATATTTTTGTATGTATTAATTTAGAAAGTTTTACACGCACGATTTGATCAATTTAATCAGACAGCATTAAAAAAAGTGGAACAAAAGTTAGCAACCTTTCAAATGAATTTATCAGGTAAAACGAACAAGTAAGAGAGTTTACTCTTGTTTAATATTTTCACGTTTTATAGGCTCTCCGCCGCAAAAGATGTAATTAAGTGAACCATGTTTTTCATTGTAGATCAATCGATTCAAATGTTCTTGACTATATATGGAGTGATGTGGATAATAATATACCAAGTGATTATGTTTGGCATCCATCGACAACTCGTCTGCCAATTGGTCATGCAAAATTTAGCTTAAAAGCAGTTGCTATACCAATGGATCTACAAATGTAAGCAAAACTATTTTTTGGATCATTTGATTGAAAAAATATAAATATTTTGTTGGTTAAGCAGTGGCAAAAGAAAAGAAAAAAAAGAAAAAGTATTTCGATAATGGGAGAGCAAGGAGTGACAAGTTCTCTTCATGAATTTTCACCGTCACTTTTCGTTGTGGAAAAATGTTTTGCTCAACCGTTTCTCTTATCTCAGTAAAAATTTGTCCGATCGTCCAAAACAATCCCGCTCCATCTAGCCGAAAACACTCGGGATTCTGGAACTGCTGTGTATAAATCATTATTTTGTTGATTATAAGTCAAAATAATATATAAAAACAACAACTCGTGTTTATACGTACTATTTGTTCTTTTTTTGTTTATTTTCTTGTACATCTAAGAATTTTTATTTGCTATCATATTTAGACTATACCGAGAGTTTGACGATGAACTTGATCAAATATTAAGTGATGTTAACGAATTTGTTTTAAGTGATGTCATAGATATGGATAGTTCAAATGAGTTGATTATGACACAATCGACTGTTGAATCCTTTACTGATAGTAGTTTTGTTGCCGAATATTTAGAGGACTGTGTGTTCAATTTATGTACGAGGTATGTATCCCGATAGAATTATTTTCAAACTCATTGATTACTGTTTTTAGTTTTGTAACTCATATTAAACAATTAGCGGATGATACTGAAAAATCAAATGATGAAGAGACAGTCAATGCAAGGTATTTAGTGATAGTTTTTTATCCTTAGATTTTTAACAACGAGATGAATTATATCATTACATTTTCAAAATATAGCATACTATTGTATATTAATGAACTTTTATTCTATGTTATAGTTTGATTTGGCTTAGTTCTTGTGCTCGTACTATGCCCATTGCTTGCAAAAATCTAAAATATTCATTAGGTATAGCAACTGAAGCTGGAAACATTTCAGCGGAAAAGTAAGTTTTAAATGAATTTATAGGATGCGAAATTAGATTAAATCCATTCCACTGCATTAAACTTGAAAGTGACGTCACATATTTTTTAGAAAGAGCCGTCCAAACTCACAATCTGCCAAATTTAAACGTTCAAATTCAAATTTTAAAGTAAGAATAGAAAGAAAGGAAGTATAAAAGCAAACACAATTAGTTTTGTGTATTTCAGCCAGAAAATTCCACTTGGTTAAAAACACATGATTTATTTATGACAGCACATACAGAGCTTTTCAAGTATGTTACCTATTTTTTGATCGAGAGTCGGAAATCATGTGAATTTTCTTTTTTTTCTTCTTCAGACAATGGTTAGATCATCTTTGTTTAACGGTCGATGCACAATTAAGAACGAATTTGAAAACATTTCTAGATGATCTACCAAATTTGGTATAGAATAAACTACGTGGACACGTCTTCTGCTTTATTTATTTTAAACTATTTATTTTAGATTTGGGATGAAATTGAAATTGAAGAAAGTCTTGATACAGATAAATCATACAAGAGTGTTATTCGTATTCCAATGTATTGTACACCATTCATAGAAGAAATATTATTTAATGTTTGTAAACAGATCAATCGAACTTTAGCACACGGTTTAGAAAAGTAGGATCTATTTGAATGTGAAAGTCATCGTTTTTTCTCTTATTTTTTTACTTTAGAGAATTATCTATTGAAATGGCATCAAGATTATTGCATGTATTTTTGAATGTTTATGAAGCATGGTTAATAGACGATGCCAAAAATTCAACAAAAAAACGGATTCAAACACGTGTACTACAAATTATTTATGATTTACGTTTTGTTTATATGTTATTAGAACGAAAAGATGGTTCCATAGTAAGTGTCTGGTTTATACTTGCAATATTTTATTACAACATTTGTTTTTCTTGGTGTTAGAATGCAAAAGAATTGAACGAACGTTTTATGAAATTAATTGATAATATAGAAGCTGAAGTTGATCCATTTGATTTAAATGTACTTTTACCATATATGCAAGCTCATTTACAAAAAATGGGTCCAAGATCATCCGTAAGAACAATACAAAAAAATCTTTTTGTGAATATTTATGTATCTTGTCAAGTACATCGAGACTTGTAGCTATCTTTTTTTTTCTATTTTTGTTTTAGCTTTTATTCGGTCATTTAGTGAATAATGATCGTTTAATTCCATCCAAACCATTGCCAATGAATACTCAAGATACAAATAATATTCTCTTATTATCATCGTGTTCTCAACGTTTTTCGTTATTACCTATTGCTGGAAATATAGGTATAGCGACAAGTAATCAATCATCGATTATTCCTATTTCATCGTCAAAGATTAAATCACTTTCATCCACAGTGAAAGATCTTTCTGCATCGCTAGTTACAAACTCAGATGCAGAACTAATATCAGCTTCCACATCCAATAAACAAATAACATCAAATGTTGCTGAAGTCGCTACTTATTATAGTAAATGGTTTTCGAGTATGGTTAACTGAGCCTGTGTGATCGATATACAGTTTATACAAACAAATATAAATATTAAATATTGGACACGAATCCAGTTTTTGGAATTAATTTTAAATATTTTTAGTATTATTTATTATAAATTAAAATTTAACTTCTGTTTAAAAAATCAATACTAATCTCATATTGCTTTGTCAGTACTAAAACTCTTTTTATAATAAAAATAACAATTTTTTAAGAAATTGTAACAAAGAATAACAATTTTTTCTACGCCGGATATAGAGGAATTATTAGATAAAACCGGCAGTAATCGTGCTTGAAAATAGTTGGTATTGATCTTTATCTTTTAGTGCGGCGGCTGAAATCGTTGTCGAGTTTCCTTTGCTTTTGATAACTATTTGAGCTCTTTCGACAAGCTTGATAGACTTGATCAAGTACTTCGATCTCCTCAAGTGAAATGTGAATCTGATCATTACTATTGTCTGTTTTTGACAGATTAACATCTTTATTCGCATCAAATAATGTTGATCTTTTGTAAATCAAACAGTTTATTTGTTTCAGACACCCTATTACATCCATGAAAAATTTTCGTATCACTTTTGTTGCTGATGGATGAAGAGTTTGATTTGTCTGGTGGTGGTTGCGATGGATCAGAATGCTCCGAGAATTTTCTTTTGTTATAGGACGGTTTTGAAACACTTCTCTTCTCTTTCGAATGCAGGCACCGCTTTTGAAGAATCAGTCGATTTGCCAATAGACAAAACAAATGATCTACTATCCGAAGAAGGTTTGCTAAAGTCATTGTTTTTATCCGACAATGATGAAGAAGATGGTATTTCTAGCGGATCCTCGTCTGAGTTTTTTACTTATAGTTTGCGACTTTGAACTGGCTGATAATTTTAGAAAGTTAATTTTCTAATTTCATCAATTCCTGTTTTACAATTCATATGACAATTTACCGTACCATTACGACTACCAGTTTTATTTCTTCCACCTCTTTGCGCATTTCATATGTCTTATTTCGAACTGAATATATCGTCCTTTCTAATATGTTTCAGTCCTTTTTGTCCCCAGGTTTTTCTTGTTTTTTTAATTTTTGTCAACATCGTGTTTTACACTTGAGACAGAATGAGTAGAATCATTTTTATCCGTTTCTGTATTCTTTTTCTCTTTTGTGGCCGAAACGGATGCCGCTATCAGTAGCGGATCCAGTGACGGCCGCACTTACCTTTCGAACAAAAAAACTATTAAGAAACACTTATCATTAAATAATGTATGCAGCTGAAATTGATAAAGAGTAAGTCGCCGCTGAGTAAGAAAGAGAATGAAGAGTAAGGTGAACTTAAATGGATACAAAAAAATCCTTTAATGAGTCCATCAAAATCAACGAGTCCTTCGAGTGCATGGTCAAAACAGAGCAAACGTTTTGAAGATATTTTGTAGCAAGATTATATCTATAACTGACAGTGTTCAAAAGATGAATAAATCTACCGCCTGACGATATAAATCAAATATCAACGACTATGCGGTATTTGAAATTACTGTCCATCTTATAAGGTCCTGGAAAAAACTCTTTTTTCAATAACTTTTAATAGAAACAAGATAGAGGCCTTGCGGTTTTCAACATTTTGTAGAAGAGACTTGGAGTGTTTTACATAAACACTCAAACCATAAATCCCCATCATTTATCGTCTAGGCGGGAGAAGTATTTTGCTGGAAGTTCCAGCATTGTATCTGAGAACCTCAGCTTTAGGTCGGAGAACCTGAAGATTTCGTGGAAACATCACTGAATCTCATGGTAATGTTTGTTCTCCAAACAAAACTTAAATCATAACGTATATAAGGAAAAATAACTGAGTTTTGGCTATTTTCACGAAAAAGTAAAAAATTCATAATGTATTCAAATCAATCCAGAGAAATTCTATTTTATCTGACAATATCAAAAGTGTCCAAAGTCAATGGAAAGTACTATGGTTCTGACAAGATTTCTAGAAATCTTCTTGAACAAGAGAATAACTTCCCGTAGTTTATGTTCAGAGTCAGATTGGGCAATAGGCAAAACTCAGTTATTTTTCCTTATATACGTTATGACTTAATTTTGAAGTTTTGTTTGGAGAACAAACATTACCATGAGATTCAGTGATGTTTCCACGAAATCTTCAGGTTCTCCGACCTAAAACTGAGGTTCTCAGATACAATGCTGGAACTTCCAGCAAAATACTTCTCCCGCCTAGACGATAAATGATGGGGATTTATGGTTTGAGTGTTTATGTAAAACACTCCAAGTCTCTTCTACAAAATGTTGAAAACCGCAAGGTCTCTGCCTTGTTTCTATTAAAAGTTATTGAAAAAAGAGTTTTTTCCAGGAACTCATGAAATGAACAGTAGTTCTAATGAAACGAGGTATTGTTGTTAGTATAATGCGGGAGCGGATGCAAAAATGGGATATTGTTCTGTTAGCAATTTCGAAACATTTGAGATGGGAAAGCTAGAGAATGTATAAAGAAGACACTTGTTTTTTCTCGTGGTGATATGCTTTTGTATGAGATAAAGGGTAATTTTTCTAAAAAAATTCTTTAGACTTGTTTGTTAAACGGTATATATTTACCATTTTAATATAGTTCTTTATTATTTTTGTTTTTGCGTTTGTTTTCTGAATGTATCGTTGTTAAGCAGTGAAATTGTTTATTGTTTATACAAAATTTATGCAGTACGCATTAAACGTAGATAAAATATATTTAACACGTAAAAAAGGCTCTTTTTGATCATTGGCAAATAATCTGGACGAAAGTATCATCATCACAGGGCATATTTTAATAATAATTTTGATTTGTTTACATTTAAGCATCATTTTCATCACTCGAGGCATCCTCTAATGCTTTTGTTGCTAATTTACGTATATCAGACATTAAACCTGCTATTTCATCATCATGCTCGTCATCATTATTATTTTCAATTTCATTGATATGATGATTTGGATGGAATTCTTGTTGAATTGTTTTCATTAATAAATTTCGTTCACGTTCAAGTGTCATTATTCGTTTTGTTAATTTTTCTAAATCTTGATCTGATTTTAATTGCATATCAGCTAATGTTCGTTGCCATCGTTCTTTCTCTCGTGTTGTTGTTCGTTCAATTTGTCTAAAAATTAAAAATAAAAAAAGTAGCGATAATTTTAAAATATATTTTTAAAAAAAAACCTTGAGTTTGCTAAAACTTTAGCTTGTTCACGTTTAACATCATTTAATTCCTTTTCTAATTGATCTTTTTCATTTAATAATATTTTTTCACGTTCCTAGAAACAAATAAGTAGTGATATATCTATTTCTATTCAATAATTAAAAAAACAAAAATTCTTTTTTCTTACTTCAAATTGATGTTTTAATTCTTCAACTAAATTATTTTGTTTAATATTTATATTCTGTTCATGATGACTATATTTTTCATTTATTAATTGTATTTGTTTATCTTTATCTAATATATTTATTTCATATTGTTGAATTTGTTCACTATTTTGTTGTAAAATAATATTCATCATATTTATTTTTTCATTAACAATTGCCAATTCATTTTGATAACTTTTTTCTACATCTGTTATTTTTCGTTTTGATGTATCATATTCATAATGTAATTTTTTTGCTAATATATCTCGTTCATTTGTAACAGTTTTTAATTCATTTTCTAATAGATCAAGATCAATATAACGTTGTTGTTGTTGTTCATCTGTTTGTAATGCAATAGATATTCGTGATGATGATGAAAGTTGACGAGAAAATAATGTATTTAATAGTACAACACGTTTATTTATATAATTTAAACGTTGTTCATAAACTGATAAATTTTTATTCATATTTTTAAATAATTCATCAATTGTATTAAATTGAAATTTTTCTAAAAAAAAAGAAAACAAAAAATAAAAATAAAATATACAAACAATAATAATTAGATGATTGAATAAATCATTTAATATGAATTAATCTTTCCTACCTATAATACCATAGATTATTTTCTCATTTAATTCATATTCTTTTATTGTTTGTTTTAAATTTTCATTTTCATTCACTTTTGATGATATATCATTGTCATATTGTTGTAATTTTGATTCAATATATCTAACAAAAAATAAAAAATAAAAAAGAATAAAATAAAAATAAACAATTTAATCATATTTTATATTTACTGAATATGAATTTTTCGTTCATCATATTGTGTATTTAATAATTTATTTTCATGTAATAAATCATTTACTTTCATTTGTAAATTTTCAATATCATTAGAAAATTTTGTACGATTATTTTTTAATATTAATTCCATGGATTTTAATTGTAATAATAAATCATAAACTTTTGTACGCCAACAATTTAATAATTTTTGACGTTTATTTTCATTTGATGATGAATCGGTTGGTTCTAATTGTTCTTCTTGAACAGTGAGAACATTATTTATTGATACAAGTCTAAAAGGAGACGAAGCAAAGAAGAAAAAAAAAATATTATATTGATAATAAAAATAAATTCTAAGATATTCATTCAAAACTAATTAATTATATGTAAAAATGACATACTTTAAATTTAGTAAATCCATTTGTTCATTTAATAATTGATTTTGTTTTTCACTTTGTTCTAAACGTTTTAATAATACATGTTTTTCATTTGTAATAGTTTCAATTGTTTGTGTTGATGGTGAATAAGAACGATCATATAATAATTGTTTAATATTATTTATTTCTCTTTCTTTATCATGAACTTGTTTTAAATAATTATCATTATCATATTTTAATTTATCATTTAATTGTTTTGTTTTTATTTCATATTCATTTAATTGTTTTTTATAATAAATTTCTTTTGTAATTATTGTTTGTTCTAATTCGGCAATTGATAATAAACATTTTGATTTTTCACGTTCTAATTCTGATCTTAAACGTTGAATTTCTTGTGCTTGACGTTTAATAATATCTTCTAATGTTTCTTGAACAATATTTGAACGACGAGGTAAACTTATTAGAGTTGGTGCATGTTCTAACAAATCTCGACCGGATGTTTTTAATAGTTCATTATTATTTTTTAAACGACTTATTTCTGTTTGTAATTGTTCAAGTTGTTCATGAACAGTATCCGTATTCATTTCATAATGATTAATTGTAGCATTTGATGTAGTCGTTGATGATATCAATGATGATGGATCAAATGCTGATGGAGGTAATAAAACCATATTTTTACAATTTGCCATATTTTAGAATAGAAATAGTATCAATTTTGAATAAAGTCGTTTGTCAACATTTGTATCTCGTCGTTATTGTTTTTTTTCTTCTTTTATCTATAAAAATAAAATAAAATATTAAATTGAGCAAACAGTACACGAGGTTAGTAAACGAAAAGAGTCATGAGTCTATATGCCTTGACCTATTTTAACTCGAATGAATGGTGACATTAAGCCTTAAGGCTACCTCCCCTCCCTCTCTTTTTTCACCTTGTTGGGAAATGTGGAATAAACGTCTGGTTGAGTTCAAATTCATATCAGAGATAGAACATCGAAAAAGAAAATCGATGTATTTTTACCTAGAATTCTTTAACATGTTTTTCTATAGTTTTTCTGGAAAACTTCGATTTTCATCTATGCACATAACGACCCTATCAAAACTTCATCCAATCGCACTCAAAATGTTATAACAGATACCTGGAACAATATCTAAGAAGTCAACATTTTTTTGGCTTCTTATTTTTCGTTCTCGAGATATGAAAAAAATGGTCAAAACCCTACGCGAAATCTCGGTTTTGGGTTCTGAAAACCCTATAACTCGGAAAGAAAAAATTAAAAGACAAAAAGAAAAATTTGTATTCTGAGATACGATTCTAGGTATGTAGTAAAATGTTGAGCGAAATCAGATGAATTTTTGATAGGGTCGTCATGTGCATCGATTAGAACGACTACAGTTTTGAGCGTTACAAGTGACATTGAACAGAGCAATTTTTTCAGGGTATTTGCAGCAATGGTTATATCTCGTTGAAAAACGTTTAAAAAATCTTTGTAAAACGTCTCATTATGAATAGAACACCTTGCTCTAACAGATTATGCATAAAATTTTTTTGAAGAGATTGTAAAGGAGAGAAAAATTTATGATCCAAAAATCGAGCTTTTTCAGTGTTTCGAACAAAGACTTAAAAAAATTCATAACTTTTTCCAAAAAGGTCGTATAGTGTAGGGCGTGGTTTGGAAATTTTCCACATTAGTTTATGTTCAACTCAAATCGAACTTTTATCAAAAAGGAGGGGGTTACCCTTAAGATTACAGTGACGTCATAACGTATAACGAATCAATTCAGTGCAACTTTGATAATTTTCTTCTTTCCATGTTTATTTGTTCTTCTTTCTGTCGTTCTTTTTCCTTCACAACATAAGAACGCGAATAAATACAAATAATTTGGTTGTTCAAGTAAAAATAGGAGTTCAAATGAGAAACAAATATATTTGAACTATTGTAGTTGAACAATCTACGTTGTTAAACAAATGCTATTTACGACGGTGTGGACCTATAACTATGTGTATGTTTAAGAATCGTAAAACTCTTCTTCGTTGCTTCTCTTTCACACTCATCTCGTTCAGCATTTCTTTAAACAAACTTGGTTTTCATCCTATCATAAATTTTGAACTAACAGACTTTCATTGTAACGCTAATGTGTATCTTCAAGAAGAGAAAAATTGACTACATTCATGCGAATTTAAACGTTGTATACTTACACAACGGTTATAATTAATATTTGTGGTCGACGATCAACTGTTTATATTTCGATGTCATCATTTGTTATTTATAAAATACGCTCTGTTTTCTTTTAATGCCTATAATGAAGAAAAAAGTTGTCTGACTCAAAATGAACTCGCTGTCAAACATCATTCGTTACCTTCTTTCTCGATCGACTCTCTCTGCTTTGAATTATTCTATTCCAGTTTTCTTTTCTTGTAAAAAAAAAAGAAAAAAAAACAGAGCGACGAAGGAAAAGGCAATTTTTTTAAAAACATATTGTTATATACATAGAAAGAAAAGAAAGAAGCAGACTTTACACATTTTTTTTGTTCGTTCATATCTTTCTTTCATATATGCGTACTCTCACTCATAAGCATACACTTTTACAAGTTTAATAAAGAACAATAGTGATGATCTTTTACCATTTCTCTTTTACTAATAATAACGTGATGAAATATATATATAACTTTTAGTGGAATGAGAAAACTCATATCACTTCGATATAAATTAAAATAGAGACCAAACAATGGGCTAGAAAAGAGAATATATATTCAGAAATTAGATACTATCCTTTAAACTTTTATTTTCTTGACCCAACATTGCACTGTTCAAATTGCTTATGTTTTCTCTTCACTCGTCGTAGATAGGAATTTATTCTCATATTGTAGCTTACAACAATTATTTTTTTATTTACTTCCTTATTAAAATTTGTACAAAAAGTCAAATAATTCCAGTATCTTCAAATATTTTGAATTTTTTGCATTTTCTTATCAAAATCCCACTGAAAAACTTCAAAAAGTCAATCTCCGTTACAAGAAATTTTACTAGAATTATAACAGACTAAACGAGAAAATAATTCTTGCTTTTACTTAGTAAAAGTTATGAGTATAGAGCGTATAAACTGGATCAACTAATGATGAGCAAGAGAAATCGTCAAATTTTTTTACTTAACTGATCCATCTCCATGGAACAATCTACAAACGCCTAAATTTTGAAACTCTTTGTAGTTAATGAAAGAGGAATAAAATATTTGTCTTCAATGCATACAAGCGATTGATGAAGTAAAATGGACTATTTTAGATTATGCAATGATATAGAGTAGAAAATGCACACATTGACGATATTATACGGTAGTCAAACTGGTACAGCACAAGATTTAGCTGAAAAATTTTGGTGTTTAGCTCGTTCAACTGATTTATCATGCAAATTATTTGCCTTAGATGATATTGATTTTGATTATTTTATCAATAATTGCAAATATGTCCTGTTTATTGTATCAACAACCGGTGATGGTGATGAACCTGATAATATGCGACAATTTTGGCGTTCAATTATGCGTCGTACTCTAACAAATAAACATTTAGAACATATTTATTATACTCTCATTGGTTTGGGTGATTCAAATTATCCAAAATTTAATTTTGTAGCAAAAAAATTATCAAAACGTCTTGAACAATTGGGTGCAAATATGATATGTAATAAAGTATTAGCAGATGATCAACATCCACACGGAATTGATGGTTCTATTGATGAAAAATTTACTAGTGAATTTTGGCTAAATTTATCAAAACTAATCGGAGTCGAATTACAACCGATGCCTGAAAAACGTTTGCCAAGCAAATATAAAGTAGAATGGATCAATGAAAATAACATAATCAACGTATGTGTCTACAAATTTTTTTGAATCGATAAATATTTAGCTCATAAGACAAAAAAAAACATCTTCATGTTACGCAGGTAGATCTTTTCGACTGTTTGTGCTTCCATATTTCAAAATTGAGAAGGTGACTAGAGCTTGAAGTTTGATGGATACTATTTTGGATACTTAATGTTTTTGTTAGAGTAAAAAAGATTAATTGCTACAGTAGACTAACTTAATCTTTGTTCTTTATGTCTTCTTCTAACCTTTCTAAATATCAACAACAAATATATTTTTGATTAATTTCTCAAGCAAAAAAACAAAATTTTTTTTGAAGATTTTATTTGTTAGTCTAATTACAGCAATGGAAATAGTGATTATCATTATACATCATCCAATACTGTTCGTCATAAATTTTATTCAGTACCACTGATTTCTAACAAACGTTTGACACCCAATGATCATTGGCAAGATGTACGTTTATTAGAATTTGATATACAAGATTATAAACAAGAATTAAATTATCATTGTGGAGATGTAGCTGTTATATTACCAAACTGTTCATTAATTCACATTGAAACATTAGCAAAATTATTTAATGTTGAATTAGATCATGAATTTTATATTAGATCCATAACTGATGATTCCACACCATATGATGAAAATCGTCTCTATACTGTTCGAGAAATATTTAGTGAATATTTACATATCAATCAGGTACCAAATCGTTCATTTTTTGATAAATTAATATGGTTTTCAAATAAAAATGAACATGAATATGAAAGATTAAAAGAGTTAACACAACGAGAAAATATTGACGATTTATATACTTATTGTCATCGACCACGTCGTACATGTATCGAAGTTTTACAAGATTTTCATCAAACAACATCACTAATTCCATTTAATTATGTTTTTGATTTATTCTCTCTTATTCGTCCACGTTCATTTTCCATTGCATCTAGTCCACTAATACATCTAAATTATTTACAATTAATTGTTGCTGTTGTCAAATATAAAACAATAATTCATACACCACGAGAAGGTTTATGCAGTACTTATTTATCAAAACTGAATATAAATGAGCACGTAAAAATGTATATCAAATCATCTGGTACATTTCATTTATTCAATGATAATTTACCAGCTATTATGATTGGACCCGGTACAGGGGTTGCTCCATTTCATGGTTGGATATTGGAACGTGTTTATCATTATGGTTATCATATGAATATGTTATTATTTGGTTGTCGTAATAAAAATGCTGATGCATTTTTTGAAAATGAACAAAATTGGCAAACAATGATTGATAATAAACAATTAGTATATATAGCAGCCTACTCACGTGATCAAAATGAAAAAATATATGTACAACATAAAATAATTGAATATGGTCAAATGATTTGGACATGGATACATGACTTAAATGCTAGAATATATTTAGCTGGTAATGCAAAAAATATGCCTGAACAAGTGTGTGATGCACTAAAAACTATTATTATGAAATATGCTAATTTAAATGAAGATGATGCAAATCAATATATCAAAGAATTGGAAAAAACAAAACGTTTACAACGAGAAACGTGGTCATAATCTACATCCATATGTTTATTTGTTTGATTTTTTTTAAATAAATTCTTCGATCTAGTTTCTCTACCCGATGAGAAGTACAAAATGTTTAATTTTACATAGCTCATTTTTGGTTCCACAAGAAAGATAAGAATAAATATGAAGAATACATTTATCTTCTTAAATTTTTTTCATTACAAAACATTTGTTTGTCTTTTCTTTTAATATCTCTTTTACAAACTGGGACTACAGACAAATAAAAATAAAAAATAAAAAACACTCATGCACGAAATAGACAGACTATAGTTTTGAAATACAAACAAAAAAACAACAAACAAATACATTTGTTCTGTAGGATATAGTTTACAAAGAAAAATAGAAAGCTATCAATCCAATAAGAAACGTCGAATTTAGGAGGTTAGAGTCTGCTAAGTTTGCTCCAATTCGAAAAAAGTAGCTGCATGATTTTTTGTAAACAAAAAGAAAAATTATTGTTAATTTATGAGCATAAATGTACTACAATAAGTAATGCTTCATACAAGAGAGAAAGAAATACGTGAAAAATGGGATAGATGATAGATGAACGAAAGATAAAAATGATGATGTTTACCAAAGATGAGTTTCACGCACTTCGCTTATTATTTGATTTGCTTTATGTAATGCCTAAAAAGAAAAAATAATGATAAATATTTTTGAATTATTAACTATTGTTTATTATAAAGATTATCAAAACACAATAATAGAGACTATTTTGAGAAGTTTTTCCTGAATGCATTCTCATTCTTTAATTTTTTTGCTAAACTATGAAAGAAAACATTGTTTTTCCAATATACAATTAAAAATTTTGTTTTTTTAATCATTTATGTATAAATTGACTATTATAAATTCAAATACTTACTTCGAGCATTTCTTGTGCATCTTTCCGTCTTGTTGCAATGTGTCCAGATTCATCTAATAATTCTTCATGTGCAGTAGTTTTATATAATGATGCAACTAATTCTGATTGTAAATTATCTTTAATAAAATTCACCAAAAAGTGCATGATAGCTTTTGGTACACTGTCTTGAATATTTTTTCTAACAATCAAAAAGTATGAGCGTATCAATCGTTCTAAAATAAATCACAAAACATTATTAAGAATAGAAAAGTATTTAAATAACATTCTTACCAATAACTTCGCAATCACGTTGTTCTCGTGAGGATAATTTTCTAGGATTATTCGTTGTCTTCAATGGAAAAAAACAGATGAAATCTCAAAATAGGAAAAATTATTTGTTCTTCTTACTCCTTCGCCTGACGATGATGTTGTAATTGTAGCTGTTGTTATAGACGTGTTGCCAGCATTCGATGTGTAAGGAGTAGATGTGGGGCCATTTGCTTCATGAATACCATTGACTTCTCCATCTATAATATGATTTAATGTTGTTCGACTAGATTTTACTGTTGTTTCATCAATGCTCTAAAACTGACATATAAGAACTATCATAAAATCTAAAATTTGAGTTTTACATACTCGATGATCTTTTCCTCTTGATATTTCTTTCGATCGTTGTAGTTGTTGTTCTTTTTGTTGTAGCTGTTGAGTCTCGGTTCGATAATCGCCACCTGTCAATGCTTTATGAATAAGACCGGCTTCATAAAAATCTGGATGTTTTGTGTTTATATAGGCTAATTCGATAGCCACAAGATTTTCAACCATTTTATTTGTTTCTGGCAACCGTCTTCGCAGTAGCTGTGTCACAACATCAACTATTTTTTCATGTAATTTCGGAAAACGTATAAATTCTTGCTAAAAGAAGAAAAAAAATGATTTAGTTTTAGAGTCAAAGAGGAAATATGATTCTAAAGAAAATAAGAAAATGACGCTTTATGTACTTAAAAATGTTTTTTTTTCAAAGAAATCGATGCATAGTTACAATTAATACCTGCGCTCCACAATGTTGAATTATACGTTGTAATTCTTCATGTACAAGTTCGACACATCGTTGACTAGGATCTTCCAAACGTTTAATTTGTCGTTTTACTAATAATTCAAAGCTGGAAGAAAAATAAAAACATAAAGCAATGTATGAAAAAATTTATACTAAACTTACCTAATCTCAGGTACAAATAATGCTGGTCTAGGACCCTGAAAAAAAAGTACACAACTAAAAATGTATATTATATTTAAATGTATAATCTACTCTTACTGTTGCATTTCTAATGGCTGTTAATATATCAAATGTAGTTAGTGTATCTAATGGATTTAATGAATCTAAAGCTCGTGCAAATGTTTCATGAAATATATAACAAATTCTTGCTCCTCCACACCTAAACAGAGAATTGCTTGTATTCATTACATATAAAAAATAATTTACTTACAATTCAGCAACTTCAATGTTTCTTGCTGTTCCTTCGATCGTTGCACAATAAGATGAAGCAAATTTAGTGATAATTTGAAGTAATAATCTACCCTACATGAAAAACATTTTATTCTTCTGATAATGTTAAGCAATATTTTTTAAGTTACCTTATCTTCAATGGGTTCACCAAATGAACTGACTAAAGTTTGAAATTGTGATACCATCACATTTATACGTGTTTTTAATGCTGGCAGACAATCGCGAATATGATGCATCAATAGCTACAACAAAGTGGATATTTCAATAACGGCTAACTATGAAGAAAAAAATAACTTACTCTATTCAATGTTTTTGCAAGAAACGGTGTTCCATTCCGACTTGCTATAGAAGGATAATTTTTTTGTAAAAATGCTGCTTCGTAACGTAAAGCTTCTTCAATTGGCTACAAAAAAGAAAAGATAGTTACGAAGAGCATAGTGAGTCAAAATATACATACTTTTTTCTTGTGAATATCTTCTTGACTACGATTAACAACACCGATAATTCCTAATTTAACGGGTATAATTCGTCCACAAAGAACATCGTAAGCATCTGTTCCACGATCCATAAGATCAAGTTTCGTTAAAACAGCTAATGTACGTCTGCCTAATAGAACATAACAATTTTATGTTAGCTATAAGTTATTCATCATAGAATAGACGCTCAATACCTTCTGGATCTATTTCTTTTGCAAATTTGACAGCTTCTGATGTTGAAAAATCGACATTTGCCGGTGTTATTGCAAGTATAATACAATTTGGATTTGTTATATAATGCATGATTAGATTTCGTACTTGTTGTTCAATATCAACTGGTTGATCTTCGACTGGTATCTAAATAAAATACATAAATATATACTATCATTATCTACATCGTTTATTTTACTTACTTTTGTTAATCCCGGTAAATCGATAAGTGATAATGTAACAACTTTTGGTGAATATATTTTCAATATGATCGGTTCATTTGAGATATTCTTGAAAAACATAATAGAAAAACTTTTTACAACTAATATAAAGTAATATTTTCCATACCTTTTTCCCTCCAAGACGATCTGTTTCGGTTTCAATTTCTTGTCGTACTTCATTAAAATCTGTATAAACTTTTCCTTTGATATGTGCAAATACTGCAAATTCATCTTCTTTGGGTACGGATACTAAATAACAAGGAAAAATCAAGAAAATTTGTTTATTTTCTTGTTTCTTGCACTATATTACCTCCTAAATGATTACATTGCATTTCTTTATCTTCTGGTAGAGTATATACTAATTGTAATGTCAATGGTCTTCGGGTAACAATTCCAGCACCACGTGGGAGAAAATCTCGACCAACAAGATTTTCAAGAACAGAACTTTTACCAGCACTCTGGATGAATAGACAAAAAGATAGTCAATATTCTATCATACTAGAGTATCGCAAAAATACATACTTGTGAACCAACGACCACAATTTGTGGAAGTTGAATGGTCTCAGATCCAACAGTGTTAAAAACATCTTGTAGTTTGTTGAGAACAGGTATTAAAGCATCCATGTTGATTCTTATATGAAACAAACAAAATCATCTTTGAGAGCTAACTCTTATATATTTGCTTATTTAGCATGATGGACTCATAAATTTACTTTGCATAACATTTGAGCGCATTCTCATTTTGGTGCATTTCAATTATACCATTCATTCCGCAAAATATTTTAAAACTTTTGAACCATTTCTGTCAGCCTCGTTTCCTATCAGTTGTTAGTGGCTAGTAATAATTATTTTCATCTCAAAAAGCTTGGAACCAGGATTTTAACGTCGATGAGAATGAACTCAAATCGCAACGAAATCAAGTGAAGTCCCACCCCGACAAAAAATTTTCGGCAGCGGCGAATCGGCGTACACCTCTCCCTCACCCTCACCGGATTCCACCTCTTTATCAGAGACGACGACGCTAGGCAAAGGGCTTATGGCTTTTTGATCGATGTTAATGTCTAATTCATTTTTTTGCTGCTTAAAACCAGTAAAAACAATATCTTGTCCTGGTGAGATACAAGAGATTGAAACTTTCTTAGTAATTTCTAATACGTATGAGTTCTTTGTGTACCTAGTAAAACTTCTTGTAATCAAGATCTTGACTGAATGTGTTTTTTATATTTTCGTCTCGTGTACAACCAAACAGCCATAGCTATCAGGTATACGATTTTATGTGACTGTAGGTTTTCCCCCGACCAATTATGTTCAAGAAAGCGAAAAGTTATTCTAAGTATGTGTCGATAACTTTTAAGATGTTCAAAATCATTACCACTTGCATTATCTTGGATTGCTACGTTTTCTAATCAAAATCTTACTGAAAAAATTCAACAGTCAAGACATTAGATATAAGAAGTTTCAATAGGAGATGCATCAACTCGCTCCTACTAATTCATCGTAATTTTGTCACAGTTTTTTTCCCAGTGAAGGATGGAAACATATGCATTTGCATGTATGTATGATGCGCAAAGGTATATGCAACACTGTAGCAACAGTGGTAGTTTTTTGTAACTAATTAGGAGCTGACTGAAAACCATTGCAGAGATTATCGCATAACATTTTTCGAAACAAAAACTGCTTGCGTTCTACTATTCATATTCAATTATTTTATGGTAAAACTTGATAGCAAAACAAAATACTTATTTCTCTATGTAAA
The DNA here is from genome assembly GCA_905250885.1 of Didymodactylos carnosus. Lineage (NCBI taxonomy): Eukaryota > Metazoa > Rotifera > Eurotatoria > Philodinida > Philodinidae > Didymodactylos > Didymodactylos carnosus. The sequence goes on from CAJNOQ010000249.1 coordinate 55,908, forward strand.
CATGTATGCAGGACTGTTGCTACGCAACACGTAGAAGCGTCACGGAAAAGGGCGGAGATGAGCCGAAGGATTATTAGTATAAGACGACTATTTTGCTCTTAGGCTCACGTCCTGTACGAATAGATTTCAAGATTTAAAGTTAGAAAAACGAAATATTTGCACACTCCTTTTGCTGACTTTTTGATTATTTCGTTATTTTTTTTTGTAGCAATGGATGAATACTATATCAAAATATTTATTTTACTGCTTCAAATCAACAATGTGTTCTCTCAAATCACACCACTCTATACCGCTTATCAACAAAGCTCAGCATTTATCTCTAGCACAAGTTGTTCTTCATCCCAATACTTCGATATTGCAACATTAACATGTCGATCATGTATATCACCTGCTCAACAATCTTTGACCGGTAAGTAGACGGAACTATGCGGGCAGAGTATCTTGAATATCTTTTCTTAATCAATTCTATGTGGAAAAAATGGAGCAAAAAGGTGTTCTATTTGAAACAGAAGATTAAAATGAAAAGTTTTTCAAATGAAATAGTCATAACAGTATTGATTTCTATAGATTCAACGAAATGTGACTGCCCAACTTCAGCATTTTTTTATCAAATCAACCAAGGTGGTGGTTCTGTGCAATGCGCTTCCTGCCCTAATGGTGTATGCATAAGTCAAATAAAATCTAATCAAATTAACACAGATCTGACCAGTTAACATTTTCTTATTTATAGACACGTTCAACGGATGGCTACGCCTGTATTACTAATACATGTAGTAGTACAATTACAAATGTTTATAGTAATATAACTTTTTATTTCTAAGACGTTTTCCTTCCATCAATAAGGCAAGATACATTTTTTTAGCGGAGTCTGACATTAGTGGAGGTTTATATCCAGTGTCAAGTGCAAATGATTCATTCCCTCGTCAAGGCAGTAGTACTTGTGTAACCTGCGTCAGCGGAACCCTCGCAGATTCTAATAGTCAAAGGTAAATATGATAGCGACACTCATTTATCCTTCTTATATAAAGTGTTTCCTGATTGTTTTTAGATGTGTTTCTTGTGCAAAGATCACACCCTATGGTACTGTGCCACCTTCCCCAATTACTTGTACTTGCGGAGAATTTAGTGTTAGTTTATTAAATACAAAAAGTCGTTCATTATTAAAGGCATTCTCTCTTTATTAAGGATGGAATATGTATGGATCATTTACCTAACGTTTTTTCCACTTCATACAATCAGCTTGATTCGGGCACTTTCCCAGTATGTTTTTTGTATTGTTTAGTACTTATGAATTACATATTATCCCATTTTAGACCACAATCGAGTCGGCATTTATCAATCAACATCTTGAAGCTGCACATCGCTTATGTCGGGTAAATAATGGAACAGAAAACAGACTTATTTACTATATATTATTGATCTTTTCAGATGAATTTAACGTCATCATCTATCATAGCTAATACTCGCTTTCCAAACATCACTTCTTGCCAATTATTGGCTAATATTGTAGCCATGCAACTTTATTCACCGACTGGTGCAATAGTTGCCTACGATAACATTTGGTTGGACAATGCTTGGACATCAGCAGCAGCTTCTGATGTTAGGTAAATAAAAAACGAACGTCTTTTGAATGATAGAATGTCTCGAAGTGTACGTTTAGATCAGCAATACCATTTCTTGTTTACCCTACAACTTATTATTCGGAGATTTACTCGTCCACATACAATATAATTCCATCCTCATTTACTCAGGCATGTATGACACTATGGCCTTTCTTTTGCTTAACGATGTTGTCTTTTAGAGCAGTATAGTTCAGCTAAAATTCGCCAAATATTCGGCGTTAGGCGGATATTTAGGTATGGTTGATGGAATTGATGCTACCATCATGCTTTGTGGTGGTGCATATTCGACTGGTCGGCCAGCCTTCACTTATGGAACGGAATTTCAATATTCAGTAAGTTCATTGTATTATCTTATGATCTCTGATATTTGAATATTATACAAAAGGAAATTTAACTCAAATAATATTTCAACTATTAACTTTTAATATTCGCAAAATATACAATATACAGAAGAGAAATAATAAAATGTTTTCAATAGTAAATTGACTCATTTAACTTTATGGTCTTTTTCAGTGTCTCATACGAACAGATATACTATGGAATTCAACGGATTATGAAACAGCATTTTTTGAACCATGTATCCTTTCCTAAACACGCTTGAGTCAGTAACTGCAATATACTAGCTCTTCTTGAATAAGATATAAGATTACTTAAATTTGATTTCTTAACAAATAAAGATATTGTATTTACAAAAAATGGTGTTAATCAAATTCTTCCCACTGCCGTTGTTATTACCAATTACCAATCAGTAACTCAATCTTTTGTGAATCAAAATGGTGACGAATCAACCTGGTATTATGTTAGACGTTTTTTCCTAATCGATAAATTATCCGGAGTTGATGTTACAAACAGTATGTATAATTATTATTTAGTGCCAATTTATCGTAGTAAGATGTTGATTTAGATCAATTGAAGTATGTCCGATATGCTAAATCAATCACGGTTTTAAATACACTAAATCAAGATGCTGGTAGTATACTGCCACCGATAATTGTTATTACTTATGATGTTCTGAGTACTGGAGATTTAAACAAACAAGAAACAGTTCAGGTACTGAAAAGTTTTTTTTAAGTCGACTAAGTGCAACGGTAGGAGACGTATGATGATTAATCAACGAAAAATAATGCTCTTTTTTAAACATATATTAAAGGGTATCAATTTTTTATATCACCAAAAAAGATACTTTTGATCACCAAATCTTTCGGCATGTCTCAATTACACACAACAGACCGTTCGCTTTATACAGGGAGAAACGCTGGGTAAGATGTGACTGTAGTGCTCATCAATGTACAGTGTGTGTCATGAACAAGCATATGACAACAATATTTTTCTCTTGTACTTGTATTATTGAAACGAAAGCCAGGTAAAATTCTTCGAATTGCAGTTAGTATCATGTCATGAAAATTATTCATGCAGCGTCAAAACGATTTTTAATTGAAATAAATCATTTTTTCGAAAATTAAATAAAATCATAAGTAGGCATGCAATCGTAATCAGTAAAATACGGTAAAACGGAAACAGTAAACCGGTAAATTATCGTTGCATGCCTAATCATAAAGCACTATTCATAAAAAAAAGTTAAGAAACAAAGTGTAGAATGAATTATGTTTTATAGAGATCGTGAGGAATTCTATTTCCAGTGCTTGACTCTGCGCCGTGTGTATAAGATACAAAGTATATTTTGTATACTGCTCTTTATTTCATTCCTTTTCAGAGAAGAGTACAATTACTACTGACGAGGGAACATATCCAACTGTCAAATCGCTTTTCTAACGAAATGCGGTAGCTTATAGGTAATCGATCATGCTGATTCCGAATATGATAGCCGTTTTGGCTAATAGGCCTTTCCTAATCGG